>BMAW01023688.1:571217-593422 GCA_019974015.1 Nephila pilipes | reverse complement strand
AATCTTATTAGGTATCTCTAATAATGTCCAAATTAGCTTTATTTAATGGTCAATAAATGATTACCCTTTATCATTACTTTGAGGGAGATAACAAAAAAGGTTTTTCTTCACACAATTCGCATCACTTGCACATATTTTATTATTACTTATAGTGAAATTATGAGCAATTTCTAATTTTTAAGCAAATATTCTAATACAAATATTAATAATATGCTGCTTTAAATAATATGAAACATTTCTCACCTTATTAATATCTATATAAGTCCCACTTTCAATATGTGTATTATTATGTATTCATCCATTATTCAAGAGAAATATTATAGTCCTAATAGGGTTATGTACTCCATATATTTGTAGCTAATTTCGATGATAAACACTTGAAAACTTTATTTTCTTTTATGAAGACAATGTTTTAAATCAGTGTTTTATTTTTAAAGATTTACTTTTTCAATCAAAAATACATATTTTATGTTTCATTCTTATTATTACCTATATTTCTGTAACTTAAGATATTACAAATTATATGCGTTATGAATTTCATATTCCCCAAGTAATTTTCATGGATCTACGGCTTAAAAATTATACAATTCTTAAGTTTTATAAAATAATATGGGTACACGAATTTTCTTTAAATTAAATTATAATGCGAATGATGCAGTTCTAAATTAAAATAACTATTGTAATTTATTATAATTTTCTTTTTAAATAATGAATTTCATTAATCTAGATGAAAATAATTTTGAAACATCCCATAAATAATAATTAGTTAATATTTTTTTTATAAAAAATGCAACTATGCGGAATTAAAAAGTGCTAAACGCTTGGTAATCCAATTTTATAGTGTGCTCGCTGTTTCAAATTATTCATTTGTTTTATGGTTATATCGGAATTTTCATAAAATACCTAAGAGTTGTTCGAAATAAACGACCATTTCTTTTTAATGAGTAGTACCAATGATTTCTAAAATCAATAATTCAATTCTGTGTGGGTAACAAGTAGATAAATTGATGAAGATGAAAAAAAAAATGATTTGAAAGCACTATGAATATTTTATTCATAGAGGAAGTATTCTTATGTATAAGACATAAGAACAACATCTAGTAGGAATATTGTAAAAATTGACTTATAACAAAAACATTTTATATTGTGTAGATACATATTTTGATGAAGCATATCAAATCTGATTATTATCAACGGAAATATAAAGAATAATATTCTTTACTAATAATGAAATCAAGTATGGAACGTTATCCATAGAAATACATGATAAGAGAATAGTGAATTAGGAAGATTGTATAATAGTGTTTTTTGTTAACATTAAAAATCATAAAAATTTATGTTGTGATTAGTTGTGAGAAGAATCTAGTATACGTGAAATGCATATTTGAGGAACAAAATTGAACAAATTCTTGCGCTGTTGTTTCACAAGCTATCAAATTTATCGGTATCATTTGTAATTTCATATTTTGCTTATTTTCCGTTTTTCTAAGTAATTAGTATTAAAATGAATGAAAAACTAGGACATAAATAACAGGAACATGAAATATAGGTTGATTAAAATAAGTATATGTGGAGATAATTTCAGATTATTAGGAAATGCACAAATTAAAAAATTAAGCGTAGTTCATAAAATACAAGCAATTATGAATAAATATTGATTCATCTGTTAAAAATAACTTGTTGATAATCATTGGTAGAAACTTTTCTTTACGCTAAACATTTCAGTCCACATATTCACGAGCATTTAAGAATGCAGATAATACGAATCACAAACTATAAACAGCACAGACAGGATTCTTGAACGTGGAGCGTGGATAATGATTGAACGATTCGGCATAATGAATGGGGATAGAGAGAGGATTACAGGATATGTTTGAGACAGGAAAAATCATAGTATGCTTGAATATGGATCATAAACAAACATAGAGTGTAGAATTCTGAATGTGTCTCAATGTGAGATCTCACGACTGGCGCAAATATTTCAAATGGGGGGAAATATTAACCTACGACCAGTACCAATGAGGCCAAAGGTCACAACTATTAGTAAAGACATATATCTTGTAACAACTGAGCTAGTTAAAAGGAACAGTTAGGCCTGAGAACTGGGTTCACCGCTTTCATCCACCACTGTATTATATGTTTCTAGTCAAACTGTTTACATGATTTTCAATAATGTTGATCTCTTTGCCAAACGACGGTCAGATTACAATCCTATCACATCTAAATAGAGTTTCAAAGGAGTTTGGTATATCAATACAAGTATTAGAGACAGTAGACGAATGTGGTGTTCAGCGGTGAATCTCCCTTGCATCTAAACTCTAATTCTCATAAGGTGAGAACTCAAAATTTGTCGTATCCTTAGATGCATTATGTTAAAACAGCGTTTTCTGTCAAGGGGAGTCATGATTTGGGCATATATCATACTAGACCGACGATAAGAACGCCATATATTTCAGACATTGTTCTGTAACTGCTAAAATATACAGATAATAAATTATTGAGCCTTTCGATGAGCTGTTGTTCCTCACTTCATATGTTTGAATAATGAAGCGCTTTGTCGACGAGCGGTCCTGATCTACGTCTCGAAACGGGAAATATAGAGCGCATTCTGTAGATTTCTCACTCATCAAATTTGGATATTACCGAATATATGGGGGACATGCTCGGGAGACTATTAGTATCATTTTCGCACTCACTAAGATCTGATCCAGAACTGAAAAGCGTTCTTCTGTCTGTTTTGAACTCTCTGTGCCTTAGTCCACGATGTCATAACAATTATGGGAAATCGTATTGCAGCGTGCTTGATAGTCAGTTGGGAAAACACCTTTTTTTTAAATAAAAACATCTCATTTTTATTTCATTTGCTTTAACTAAAATGAAAATTTTGTTTTTGTATTTTTCTTTCAAATTTCTTATCTGGATAATGAAAATGATTTCTTTAATTTTTTGGTATTGGTTTAATATTTTGTAACCGTTTTTCTTTAATTTTTTGGTATTGGTTTAATATTTTGTAACCGTTTTATACTCGACTATCACATATTCGATATCATGACTTAGACTCTGCTAGGTCTTAGAAACAGTGGAATGAACAATTTTAGCCACTTCTAAAGCCAGATTTCATCCAATGGTCACATTATGAGGTGAGTTTGGGAAGAAATGCTGTATTCTAAGCTTTTACTAAACAACTTGTGGAAAAATTCAGAAAAGTATGTTACCCACTTAAGCGAATTAAAGACAACAATTGAAAAAATACCTCCAGAAACAGTGAATCGGAAGAATCCCTTGTTAAACAGGACAATGCGCAACCATTTGTTTCATTGAGCGGTCTATAAAAATGTAATTACAATATGTTTGAAAGTTATACCTTATCAACCACATTAAGAGTCTTAGCACCTTAAGTTTTCCACTTTTTTTTATATCTTTTCAAAATTTCCTTAATGAAAGAAACTTCAATTCCTTTCTGGAGATAAGCAAATCCAGTAGAAAACACTTTTATGAAAAACTCTGAGAAATTTTGAAAGAACGGAATTTTCAGAGAATGGCATAGACAATAAATGTTTTACAGAATGTCACCTATACGATTTAATTAATGTATTCTAAAATTTAAGTGTGTTGCATTTAAATTTTTCTTTAAATAGTTGCAAAATTTCGGGAAAGTACAATACTTATACATATACCTACAGGAAGATCGTAATTAAATTGACCTTATTGACCTCTGTAGAACCCATTCTACTTATAGAATTATGATGAGATATGGTGTATGCTTTATATGGGCTTATGCTTTTATGAGGAATTATTTCTTCAATAAAAAAAATTGTTCATTTTTTGACTATCATTTTGTGCATTTCCGTAATTCCTCTTAAAAACTATACACACATGTAAAGATACTTGCAGTCAAGGCCAGAAAATCATTCAGCATATCTTTGTCTTCGTTTATCATGCCCTTTCACAAGAATGTTAGAGCTTGAATGGTACAATTGTTGTATCCGAATAGGAGCTACAACTTAGTTGCACTGCGTGAATATCTTTGCTTCGATTTTGAAAGATGCCTGTGTCTAATATGGTTTGAAGAAAATGATCCTAAAATTTGAAGAGAGTCAAGATTTGGGTGTACTGTCAGGAAGTGGATGGAAATCGTTAGCGAATGAAACTGTCCACGAAGTGTCTACTGCTGTGATTGAAAGAGCTTCCAGTTCCAGATATTCTTCAGCATGTGCTAGATTGGTGTCACGAGAGTTGGTGATTCTGTGGTCGACAGCATGAAATATTCTAGGTTCTATTTTAAAGTGGTATCCTTACAAGATGCACGTAGTACAAATACTGCAAGCACAATACCACCAAACACGCTTTGATTTTGCTTGCCGATTTTTGGTGAGAATGGAAATTTATGTGGACTGGTCTTGGAAAATTCGATGGTCAGATGCGACGCACTTTTTTTAAAAGGAGCTTGAATAATCGAAACTTCCGCATGTGGAGTACTTAACCTCTTAATGTCCTGTACCGACAACCCCTGTATTCTGATTACGTGACTGCATGGTGTGGATTTATTGCTGATTTTATTCTCGGCCTCCTTTTCTTTGAAACTCTCACTCCTCAAGGTCCTAAAACGGGCTCTGTCACGAGTGCATGATACTGTTAAATGAGAGCAAGTTATTCCTACTTTAAAGGAACGTTAATGTTTGCTGACTATTGCCTCATGCAATATGAAGTATCTACCAACATTGGGCGCCAAGTCAAAGAACTGATTCGATCTTCCTTTAGCGAGGATTGTGTAATATGCATAGTTATTCCGGATGCTTGACTTCCATGTTGAGCCGAATTAAATTCCAGTGATTTCTGGTTGTGGGGACTCGTAAACGATTGTGGACACAGTTACGGACATTTTAAACAGGAGTATTTACTCCTTCTGAATTGAAAACCAGTATTAGGCGTCATTTTACTGGAATCCCTAGAGAGTTTCTTCGCTCTACCATTGAACACGATATAATGAGCTTTCAATGCGTGATTGATATCAATAGAACATACATTAGGTACATTCTAAAATTAAATAAATTTTAATGATTATGATTTATTTTTAGTCCTTATTTAAACGCCATAATTCCCCTTGTGGATCGAGTCTGTACTTTTTTTATTTTATTTTTTTTTTATTTTTTTTTTATTGTACGAGAGTCTGTTTCCCCATGGTCCATATAAAGTTTATACCAAGTTGGAACAAAATTTAATTTTTAAAACGGGTTTTAGAGGGGTCTGAATAGGGTCATTTTAATTATAATTCCCTGTACATATATATATATTGTAAAACAATGTAAACAAAATATAATAAAACAAGAAAATAAAACTCATTAGTAAACTATTAAGGAAATATATCATAATTAAAAACAAATTAGAATAAATATCGTAGAACAAAAAATATTAAATATATATATTTGGAAATTATAAATATTAAATATTATGGAAATTTTATATGTATTTTCTTATTTTGAAAAAAAATACATAAATGGCAACTAAATGTTAAAAAAAAATTGACTGAATATAAAGTAATTAAAAAAATGGGAAACAATGGATATTAAGTTAATTAATATTTTCAGGGACTTTATCTATAATTAAACTAATTACAGAAATACAGATGCCATTAATCCACTAAACATTAACTTTATATAATCAAGTAAGATATTGTACGTACTATAGATTAAAAAGTATTAATGAAGAATTTACTTAATAATTAGAAAAATAATCGTAATTCTTGTACGTAAGTTTGGAATTATATTTCCATAAGTGAATATTCGAAGAAAAAATTGTGCCATGAATGTAAGTACGAAGAAATAAACATACATTTTATTTAAATTTTTGTTTATTTTTCAAAAAATTAGCTTGATTACTTTTATTGAAATTGAAGTAAAATTCAGAAATTGCTTAGGTGCATGTGTGTAGTAACAATAATATGTTATAAAGTTAATTACCAAGCAAAGTACTTAAAATGATCACTCGATATGTTTACGTTTATTTCTGGCAACATTGGCAACATAGAATTGAACGAAATTCATGAGCGTTCCTTTGGGTATTCCAAATATATTGGGACTGATATCTCTAGAGGGAAGTGATTGGTCTGTAGGATTAAGGTTATACGAACTCCCTTTTTACGTTGTCCCTAAGGATGGTGTATCGTACATCCTTTTAAGTATTTTTTTCTTCTCGGGAACCTGTTCTCTCAAAAAGGGACAGAAATTCTCCTTCGGGTTCCCGGAAAAACACTTCCTGTAGTAAGTTCGATTAAATTGTCATGTTTAATTATATTTATTATTCAATGATCTGGAATAGTATTGATAATTAACTACACTAAATTCGATACTTTCTTAGCTAATTTGTGTAATTTTGATATTCTGTCTTCTAAGCTTTTAATATTTCAAATATTTTAAGACTTTTTTTTTTCTATTACTTACTCTTTTCTCTAAAAAAGATAATGGAGTTATACCTAAAACAGTCAATGATATATTGGTATTTTCTTCCAACATAATCATGAAAAGGGACCAAACTTCTTTTACATATATTTAATTCAAACTTTATTTATAATTCTTAAAAAAGTTTCGTGTTTGATTTAAGAATGCACTACCTATACATACAACTGAATACCTCCCGTAGGGTTTGCAATGCATTTAAAATGAAAATAAGTCCAGTTTTGACGGATTGTCTACGGATTCACTATATATTTGTAAGACTTCCACATTGAGCAATGTTTGGTAGCTTTCAATTTCACATTAATACAATATAAGTATAATAAATGGATAATTTAAGTTCGATTTAAATTTGTTCATAGGGGCTTGAAGTTGATTCAGATATATATTGCACATCAGCACAATTATTTACCTCTCGTAGATTTGCACTGCATTTACAAAACGGATTTATTCCCACGAATCTTCTACAAATTCAAATGCATTTAATATATTTTCATATTAATCAACATTTGGGTAATGTTTAGTGTTATTTTAACACAATAAAAGTATGACTGGTTCTTATGATTGGTAACACAAGGTAACCAATCATAATAACCAGTCATACTTTTACTGTAATACCAGTCATAAAAAGAAGTCATACTATTACCAAAAGTATGACATTCAAAATTATCATTGGTTACCTTATGATAATGAAGTTATTACCATTTATTGAACTGTCAGTAATTTGGCAAAACGAGCCTGATTATGGAATCTTGAATCCTTAATAATATTTCCTTATAAATTTAGAGTCCCTAAATATCTAAAGTTGTTTAATCAAGGTATTTATGATCAGAACACGTTTTCTTACAAAATAAATGCAATAGAATTTGTAAATATTTTCCTTAATGATATATTACCGAAGTGAAATAATTATAATATTTTAACATTTACATTTAGATCAATTAATATGAGTTACATATTATTATTTTTACTTCAAATTGTAACTTCTTACTTTCAAATAAAATTCATTTAATGATACAATTTGCAATTGTAAACTTTTTATCATATAATATTAGATCTGAAGAACCACAGATTAATGCAAAATAATATATTAGATTGTATAAGTGCATCTTATTTGTAGTGATTATGAGAGTTTCAGAATAAATTTGTTCAAAATTCTGTTGTGATACAGAAAAAAGTCCTCATTTATATTAACATTATAATGACATGAACCTTAGAATCTGATAGTCATACTCAAACTTAATGTAACTCGTTTGAAGATATATTTTACATTCTATCAAGCGAGACCAAAAATAACTAGTAGAAATTATTTTGGATTGTAGTCAAGAATTCTTAAGTTAAATGTAAGCGTTGGGTGTCGTAAATGAATGCCAACACATCGGAAAAGTTGAGATATAAGGATGTCATGAATGAAAACCAAACATCTTCTAAACATACCCTTATATAGAGGACGAAGATTGATGTTACAGAGGTGTCCTCTGGAGATATTTCCGGATATGTTGTTTCTCATAATCGAGAACTAAAATTTAATCGAAAGTCATTAAATTATTTTTAAACAGAATTTAATACCCTCCTCACTTAGCATTCGGATGATCAGGTAAAAATTAAAATAACGAAAGACAATGTTAGAAAGGCATTTATTGACATAATGGTAAAAAGAAAACCAATTTATTTACCATACCATATAAAACCCAAACCTTAGCTTTTATACTGATTTAAATATATATATATATATATATAGGGGTAACAGCTATAGAAAAATGAAAATTTTAATGTAATTGCAAAAAATACTCCAAAATTTAAATGGTTATTATTTAACAATAGAATTAGGGATTTGAATACAATGAGAGTAATTATAATTTTTATTACTGAGCTCATGCCATATTATTGTGTTGTTATGATATTGGCTTGATTTCTGCAAGCAAAATGATTGCACATACCACTTTTCTTAGCAGTTTTGTGTGCGTGTGTCGAATGCTGTACCACACACAACGTACTACGTTTTGTAAAATGTTCTTTTCCATCTTGTTTACCTACTCAGTTTCCTTCCTGCATTTCTCTAGAATCATTTAATGTATTATGCGACATACTTTGGTTGTCACTCAATTTAGCTAGTTGCCATAAGTGGTTTAAAAAGTCCATTTATAAACCCTTGAAAAAATAGTCCAATTCGAAAAAATATACTTTTCTCAAATTGACGTGCTAACACAATAAGAGTGTTGATTACTGCTACATCAACCATAGGAAAAAATAAGACAAGGAGTCATTAATCAATTACTATTACAAGGATATTGGTATTTTGCGAATCTGAACTCTCATTCAAAGATTTTGTCAAAGGTAACTACACTCTTTTTACAATGTTATAATCACTTGAAGTATGAAGGGATGTTAGTTTGATAAATTCGAGTCAAAATGCTTAGTTGAAAGCATGACTCTTACGCTTAGAGACTTATATAGCCATCATAACGTCTTTACAACACATTTTCAACATAACACAGATGAATGTTTTCGATGTAGTTTTATACCGTTAATTAACAATTAGGAAGCCCAATTGAAATGTGAATTCTTGTGTATTTAATTTTTATGGGTGAAGTGATAACTTTGGAATTTGTAATACAATAGTCTAAGTTATTAAAATATTGAAAATGATACAAATTGCGTTAAAGTTAAATATTTGGCTTATATTGGAGTTGAGTCATTTTATGATCCAACTTGGTCACCCGAAGGTTATAATGTGTTTTTAGTGTGCACAGATAGAGGGTATTTGGAGAAATGAGAGCCTTAATTTCAGATCCCGTTTTCAGTTTCACGTATCAGTAATTTTCGTAGTCAATAAATATTCTTATAAATACTGTTTGACTGATAATAAACATCTAGGCATAGAAATAATTGATTTGGAAATTGCTATGTTCACATTTTCTATTGTATATTTAGATCTTGACAGACTTCTTGAGTAGAATCATATTTCCCAATCTTACCATCTTAAATCAAACTATGCTATTCTAACTACGATTACTTTGCTTCGTTTCTACCTATTGTACACCTTCTCTAAAAGAGTAACATATGCTTATGCTATTAGTGTAACTATATCTGCGAGATATTCACTGAGAATCGAAAATTCTGATCAGTATTCTTTCTTTTCTGGTGTTCAGTTATTATGTTCTGAAGCCTATTTATTCACTATTAACCGTAATATTCAATGCAATAAAAAAACGTTGTTTTTGGTAAGTCGAAGGCGGATATGTGATATCTAGAGAAATTTTTCTCTTAAAAAGTTATTGACTGAAAACTGATTTTCTCTGGCATAGAAATTAGAAAAAAATGTGAAAGAACTATTTTTTTCTCCTAATTTTTTTAAAAAAAATGTTCTTTAGAAAAAGAAGGTCGTTCTTTTAATGGTTCTAGAAGATTGTTCATAACTATGCGTAAACACCTTTTAAGAATTACATTCTCTTCAAATAAGTTCTGAAAAATATTATATAAATTCTGGATGAATGTAGAACTGTTTATAACAAAACATTGTGAATTGTACATTTTTATTTGAAATAAATTTTAAAAATTAATTCAAAAATTTATAAAAAAATTATTTTAACGGTAGACATTTAAAAATACGTATTGTAACAGATACAACGACCGAGTCAAACCTTTTTAGATTTCAAAACTTTTTATTCAGCAAAATAATACACATTTAGAATAGAAGAATATAGGTCGGGGTTATAAAATACAATAAAAATTTAAGAGTACAACAATGTACTCGACAGGAATTCCGTAATAAATATTTAACAGTTCACACATACGCAGAAAGTTCAAAAAGTCCAAGAGACACACCATCGGAAAATGAAAAGAGTTCATGGCGAGACAAATTCAGCACAGAAGTTTCAAGACCGGCACCAGACACTAGAAGAGAAGACACGAGACAAGAAATCTTCTAAAAAGGCTAATCTTCCTAATAGAAAAAATCTTTCCAAGTGGACAAATCTTCATAAAAAGGACAAATTTCTTCATTAAAAAATTACATTCAAATCTTCTTCAAATTCCGTGAAAGCATAGCAAACATCTGGAGAGGACCGGAGTCAAGTCGAGGGCAAAAGCGACAATGAACAAGACCTCCGGTTCAGCTGCAGAGAACAGGTTCACTTCACGAAAAGAAATCCAATGCAGGAGGCACAGGAAGACGCGTCTCTCCCAGAGCTCCTGAGGGTGAGAGAGACAAGGCTCAGAGACAGGTCCGTCGAGGCCATCAGCATCAGGTGATGAACATGAAATTAAAGAGAAACACAACGTAAGTAAAAACACAAAATCTAAACAAGCTAAAGAGACGAGCACAATAAATTAGAAGCAAATATATACGATAGCAAAACATTATACTACAAAGACAGTGAAGAAATCAAAAAGCATGTAATGATTAAGAATAAGTATGAAATGGATTTAATCTGCAGTTTGTGTGTATTCCACTTAAAACAACTTTATTTTTGTCCGCCTTCAAAATAGTTAAATTTCTGGTGTTTTAGATATTATACGATATTATTTGTACAATATATATGGGTATATATATATATATATATATATATATATATATATATATAATATAGATGTAAAAGAGTTCAGCGACAAGTAAATTCCACCCTAGTTATTGAAGAAGAAATTAGAATAGCAGGGGCTGCCATGTTGGCTGGCGTAAAGCGTAGTCTATGATAGAGTTTAGTTAGACGTTGTTATTATTGTATGTATGTGCATATTGTGCTGCATTAATTCATAAGGTTGGGAAGCTAAAATAAAATATAAAAGGACTGGTTAATTGTTGCATGACTACTCTTCCCAACTTTCAAGTAATCGCTTAAGGTTTGGAATTTGTTTTAATCGTGTAGTCTTCAGGATTGTACTAGGAGAAAGCTTTCATATATTCAGTGTCAATACATGCTTCCATTGTTTAATATGCTATTTGTTTTAATTAAAAGAAAGTATATAATTAAAAGTTTGTTCAATCCAGGAACTTAAAGTTATATATTTCGTCAGAGAAAAGAGAATTTTCCACCAGGAATAAAATAATCAAATTCTCGCCAGAGAAAAAAAAAGAATATATCAGTATTCCGAAAGTTATTTGATTATTTATATATATACTGTCACTCAAAAGGAAAAAAATATTGTTTGTTTGGATTTAGAATTTTCGTTCCAGATAATTTAAAATAGCTCTATTAAATGTTTATTTAATCTGCATATATGTAGTTCGTAATCCAACTGATTCACTACATCAATTTTGAAGATCTTGAATATGTTTTGTTTAGTAATAACATTTACGAATTCGAAAACTCGACTTGTATACAGAAATCTTATATCAGTGTGAACTTTTATTTTGGCACATTGCCACTTTAAATTTAAATGTTTTCATGGTATGGTTTTATAGCAATTCATATTTCTTGATTTTGTTGGGTTGTATATCGTATCACTGTATATGCCTAAATTAAATAGAGTAATTTTAACAGAATTGTCGGTTCTATTTGATGTTATTTTAATGTATGGTTATGCATCTGAGTTTTATTCTTGATGGATATTCTAAGCATTAAGATTATACAAGTACATTTCTGGTAGAACATTTAATGTTGATGTATTGCATAGAATAAAATAAATACATTTGGTTATTTTATATGTATGCTGTTGGGTATTAAAAGAAAATTTTCCGTTTTATTAGGGATATTTAACATTTGCTATCTAAAATTTTTTAAATCTGTGTTGTACACAAAATATTTGTATCGAAAGTTTTGATATTTAATGACTATTCATAGTATTTTGAAAACAAAACTTGTTTAGATTTGCTCTTAAATCTGTTAATGTTGCTTGAATGTATCTAATATTGGGCTTTTGTGCATACATTATTATAGACCAGTAATTCGAACAGTTTATTTCCGAATAAATTTATTAATTATACATTAATAGTTATTAGCGAGTTATTATCTATTCATTTGAATATTTATTAATTACTGATTCATAAGGGGTGATATAGTTAGTGTTAAGAAAAAGACAACGTTTCTTTCCATTATTGTATCATATGTTTTAAAAGTGTATTTTTAGATTTAATCCATATAACATCTATTGTCAGATATATATTTTATATTTCGATATATACATTATTATAAAATCCCAATTAATTTTAAGAGTTATATTTCCCTTTCTATTTGTCTACTTATTTATATATATATTATAAAAAAGTGTTTACTAAACACAAAGCAATATGTCATTTTTAACAAATTGCAGAAAAGAAGATTTACTTAATTTGGCTGAAAAAAGGATGGAAATTAAAGTTTCGAAATGAAGATAAAAGATCTACAAAATTTGTTATGGAAAGTAAATCTTATGATGAAGATTTTATAAAGGGGACATTAGAGATTATCAAATAATACCAGACTCAAGGAGTTCAATAAAAGTTAAATGGAATTAGAAGCTCAGGAAAAGAGAAGAGAGTTGGAAATGCAGCAGATAAGAGAACAAATGGAGTTTGAACTGTGAGAACTCGAGATCGAATATAAGTCAAGCTTTACTACGGTTCCCAAAAATAATGGGCAACATTGCTTACAACTAATTAAGCTTATGTCTAAATTGAATTTTCATGAGGATTATGTTATGATTTATTTATCTCTGTTTGAGAGACAGGCTAAAGAGCCAAAATAGATGTTAATGATTGGGTATCATGTCTTTTAATGTTATTATCATCCGTAATCGTCCAATTAATTCTTAGAGAATCGAAAGTGAAATTTGAGGATAGCGAGTATATTGAAATAATTTTGCCATCAAAGATTAGAACTATATCCTGAAAGCATTAGGATAAAGTTCGTACTACATCAGAAGATGAATGAGAAATCTTGGAGGGACTTTTGTTACGAAATAACAGTTCTTTTCAAAGATTGGATTAGAGGTAGAGATATCCAAAATGTTGAAGGGTTTAAGAATCTAATCATCACAGACAAGATCAAGAAAGGAATTACGAGAACACTTCATAGATGAAAGGGCAAAAATTATTTACCCATCCAAGTTAGCCTACAGATTAGATGAATATGATAGCATACACAGTATAGCAAGTAATTCCTAGGGAACGGGTTCTAAGGACAATTATAATGAAAATTGTCGTCCTTGTATTCCAAATACAGAAAGGTCATTTAAAAATAAACTATTTTCTTCACCTTAAAATACACCCAAAGTTAATCCACGACGCCAAAATGAGGTTTTATACAGATATAAATGCAAACAAACATGTTTTAATTATGGTCGCACTTCAAAGTTTCGTATGAAACATTATCAGTCAAGAAATATTCATGTTCCTCCCAAAATAACCTAGTCTAAGAGTCAACTATAATAAAAGATAATAAATCTGACGTGATAACAGTTAAAATTTCCATTTCTGTATCCAAATTAGTGGAAATTTATGATGGAGTCAATGATTTAAAAATCGTCGAAGTCAAAATGGAAAGACTGTCCTTGTTGGTATCGTAGACACGAGTACACAAATATCTATAGCGCAGATATTTGAGTACCTGTGTCTACGATACCATCTGTCTCTCGAAATGAAAATTAGTCACAATCAACATGGGGATGTTTCATTCACCTAAGCCTTTACTAACGTTTTAGTACTAAGTACTACTAACGTTTAGTACTAAGTAACTTTAATACTAAGTACTAAGTAACTTTAGTACTAAGTACTAAGTAACTTTAGTACTAAGTACTAAGTAACGTTTTAGTACTAAGTACTAAGTAACGTTTTAGTACTAAGTACACCTAAGCCTTTACTAACGTTTTAGTACTACTTTACTTACTAACGCTTTAGTACTACTTTACTTACTAACGTTTTAGTACTAAGATTTTTAGCATATACCAAGCTCAAAAGTAATATCGTATTCTATGGAAGTAGCCATCGATTGGAGGTGTCGGATTCAGACAAAAAAGTACCAACAAATGAAGTATTAAAAGATAACGTTGACAATGATATGTTTTTGAAGAAACCCAGAACAGTATCAGTATTAAGTGAAAGAGAATATTTTCAAAATAAAAAAGGTAACCGGGTAATAGAAGAGATATATTTAGAGTTCGATAAACTTTAAGAAAATTTAACGAAGTTTATGGAAAAGAAAAAAAAAACATTAGAAATAAAATTCCAGATATGTACCGAAAAGCTGGAAATTCATAGTAAATGTATTGTGAACCAAAATATAAGCTTCTACGAAATGAAGTAGGAAGAAGAATCTCTATGGAAGTAGCCACTGATTGAAGCAAATGAACTGCAGAAGCAGGGATATGCAAAGCAGCAAAATTTAGCAATTCCTAAAGAAATATCAATAAAGGTACAAGGGCTAAGATCTATGACTGACGGGGTACTTTCAATTGTCTTGAATATGTAAAAAAGGTCCTTCAAAATGTTATAGACACTGGAGGAATTCAAGAGCAAAGAACCAATTCTTACTATGGTATGCTTATTGAGAATTATTTTTTTCTATAAAATAATTTGTAAAGCTGTTGAAATTAATTCTGGTAATAAATTATTTTATCAAATTGTTGAAAATGATAAAATTGGTCCTAAATTTGTACATGAAATGAACCGTCAACAACTTCCTGGTGAAGTTACATTTATGTCTATAAATATTCTGATGTATAAAGACTATCCTGAAACTAATGATAACATTTTCATGATAAACAAAATAAACTGTGAAATAAAATATGAAAGGGAACTGAAATATATTTTTGGAAAAACCCTTTTATCTATCACAGTTTAGAAATTTTACACAAATAGCTAGGACTTCTAATATAGATTGTATTACATTAGAAGTTGATGAGGTATTTCATAAAAGTACTTTGACAGGTAATTACTTGGATTCAAGTAAGTTAAGTTTGGATTTACACAAGGCCCATATAATGCTTGTAATGAAAATTAAGGAGCTGGAAAAACAATTGATTAAACTTGGAAAAACTTTGACAAATATTGAAAAACTGATTAATCAAATTGTCAGCGACATATAAAAATCAAAAACAATAAATAGCAGAAATAAAGGCATGTTTGTCAAATTAAAATCAGATAAATGTTTAATGAAGGGACGAGTAACAATATTCTGAAGATCACAGAATCCGGAAGAGAGAAATTTAACCATTATTGATTCAAGTCTCAAATATTTGTATTCTGCAGAACAATCTTTGAGCAATGAGCTTCAACTAAACTTAGTTTGTCAACACTGTGTAACCCACCAGTAAGAAATTTATCAATTTAATGATGATTTTCATAAACTTAAGCAATAAACCAAGGGGACAAATCATGAAGGAGTGAGGCTAGAAGCATTGAAGAACAAGCTTAATAATCGTCTGAACTTTCCGTTATATAGAAGAACTTGAGGCCACACTTTAAGAAATTTCAAAGGAGGATAGGAGAAAAAAGCTGGATAATAGATTTTCTGGAAGAGTTCTTATCAATAATAGGACCCAGGATGAAAGTAAAAATTTCAAAGATCTTGAGTAAAAATTTGAAAAATTTACCTCTGAGTAGAAAATTACTCAAAATGAATTGGAACATTGTTAAGTACAAGAAAGATATTTGCAGGAAGTATATCATTGAGGATCCCAAGGATTTAGAGAAGACCAGTAAACAGTTATTACACTTCAAAAAAGGGAAGAATTTGCAGAGAAATTCAGAGAACTGGATTATTTCCCCTCAGTTATAGTTAGACAATATCAAAATCTTAGCTACAAGCAGTTCGATAAGAAACTAGAGAAGTGTAATCATGAACTCAAAAAATACAGGCATAGGGAAAATGTCTTTAGATGAGTTTTTATCAGTTTTTTTTTTTTTTTTTTTTTTTTTTTGAGCTGGGAATTTTTTTTGTATCATTCAGTTATTAAAAAGTTTGATGTATAGATATTTGGTATCTGAATACAAACAATTTCTAATCGTAATAAATTGATTTATTTTATTTCAAAGTGTTATTCATGGTTCATGCTTACTCGCTGGTCCTTAGCGCTGTACACCGTTATAATATGAGCGTTATATAGCCGCTATGGTAATGCTGATGTTTTGTTTAGATTAAAATTTGATTCTTCTAATTAATCTTAAGAATTTATCGTTCCATGCATATACTTGTTCTTAAATGGTATGGTAATACAATATTACTATTGATTATGTTATTCGTTCGATGTTTATAAATTTGTTTGCATTTGTATGCATATTTGTATGATTTTTATATTAAGAGGAGGTGCATAGATGAAAAGTATTCAATTAATATTTTTTTGTTTAGTGTAATATGACTATTACTTGTATTAGTATTATTTTCTTTAGAAATATTGACACTTCTGTGAGAAATGTGCTTTCCGTGATGGGAGTAATAAAGATTTATGAAGAGGAACTACTCAACTTTTAATAAGAGGTGAGAAACAATTAAACTTCACTCTAGTTACCGAAGAAAAATTTAGAATAGCAGGAGCCTCCATGCTTGCTGGCGTAAAGAACGATGTTTGATAGTTTAGTTAGATGTTCGTTATCATTATGAGTATTATGAGATTCTAATGATTAATAATATAATTAATAATGTGTGAAATTGACGATAAATAAAATGGATCCTTAATAGTTTTAATTGAATAATATGAAACTCATTTCATCCAGACTCACTACAAGTTAAAATTCAAATCTTTGTTGAAAAATTAATTAAAAAAAGAAAAAAGAAAATTAAAGAAAAATTAATTAATTAAAAAATAATAATTAGATTTTACTGTCTTAATTAATTAATCTAAGTTATAAAATTATCATGGAGCTCATTTAAAATTGAAGTTTTGAAATCTGAATTTTGAAGAATTACTTACATAATGCTCAAAGAAAACTTTATATTTCTATTTGCATTTAAATCTAGTCACAAGCCCAGAAAAATTCAAGAATTTAGAAAAGGTCATGCGTAATATTAGTTATTAAAAAAATTTATTGCTGAAATGATTACCATATTTTGATAATTTATTATTGTCTGAATTTTTGGTTTTAATTTCTTAAATTGTAAATTGCATAATTGTTTTAGAATCTCAATATTGTTACTACAAAAATTAAGCAGATTGTTCATATATATTATCTTTCGGATATGCAAACACTACTTAGTAATATCCTTTATATTTAATCCTTTCCATATAATTCTTTTCGAAATCGAACTTTGGTTTTGAGTACATATTCTGGACAAATGATGTTAATTGTATGAAAATTGGATTTATGAGTTTTAGAATTGGGAAATATCAATTCTTCAAATGTTTTTACATCTTATATTAAGTATTTATAATTTTTTTTAATTATTGACTTTAATTAACAATTTAATTTCTGTTCTTATATATTTTTAATATTGGTAAATAATTATTTACCAATCTTAAAAATATATAAGAACAGAACAAGTCTTGTTGTTAAATGCTTAAAAAACTAATTTAAAGTTAATTATTTTTAAGCCTTTATCACTTCCATTTACAAAATGCTTAATTTTAAACTATTTTTTAACCCAAATTCATATAAAAGTGTAATGCAATAATCTACTATAAGAAACAATAATTAGAGCTCTATTAATAAGTTTTATTAATTAATCTTTAACATCATAAAGTATTTCCGTTTAAACAATGACATTAGTTTTATCCATCTACGATGGGAATCTCAAAACCTATTAAAAAGTATGTAATTTATTCTTAGTTATGTATAAATTATTAGAAACCATATTAAACACTTATATAAGAAATAAATTGAATTGAATTCAAATGAAAAGATTCTATTTCCTTCCATTGAAATTACTTTGAAAAATATTTTTTATTCAAATGAAACATTTACTAAATAAAATTTAAAAAAACTACAACTTAAAAAATAAATACGCTTAATAACACTTAATAAAAATACTTTAAAAATCAAGAAATTGGATTAAAATTCTTGTTTCCTGAGAGGATATTGTAATTTTTTCGACAAGAAATTTATTACTATTAATTATATTTTCAATCTAATACTTTAAAAAAGTGAACAACGCATATATATATATATATATATATATATATATATTTAAGCTTAATTTGAGCAATTATTAAAATAAAATTATCTGTGTAAGCTAATTAAAGTTACACATCGTAAAAAATTTAAAATTAAATATCTGAAGTATGCAGAGTTAGAATGTAAGGAAAAGTATCGATAAATTTGATTTTAACATTCAAATACAGAAAGCTATAAAAATGTTAAAGTTTGCGGTTCAAAACCTTCCTAAAGTCTCTTGACAGATTTCCATGATTTTTTTTTAAATTGCTCAAGAAAATGTTTAAAATAAATTTCTATTATATGGAGCAAAACAATAACAGTTCTTACATTACGGCATTTGTCAGTGCATGATATTTCGAGAAAAAGGCCATTCAGTTTCTCTCACACAGCAAAATGTTACTGTAATAGTATTAGATTTACCTAAATTGTTCAACTTTATAACCAAACAATTCAATGATATCATTGGCAAGTTCCATTGGAGTTTAAATACCTAAATTTGATTTACAGCTATTTTATAAATGAAAATGATTTAACAGATCACTTTTACTATAATAAAATTAATCTGTTTTATTTGATTTAAAGTTTTATAAATAATAAACTATATATATATATATATATATATATATATATATGTACGTATGTATGTACATGTATATGTACCAAAGGAGGGTTAATTATTATTTTTGGGATCGAGACAATGCACATATATCTTCAAAAATTAAGTATACTACTAAGAAAATATTATGTAAAATGATTGGTAAATACGAGTTTTACACGGAATATTTAAAAAAAAAATGCTTTCTTTTACACAAAGTGAGTAGATACGGAGAACTAGATTTCCTTTAAGATTTTGTGATCCGGAAGTATGAGCTTTTAACTGCGCTAGAAAAGTAAAGGAAATCAACAATAAAAGTTTCAATTCTTCATATCCTTAGGAACGCGAAGCCATTTTGCTGTTGTGAGGATCATTATAAGAGGATACGATTCCTAGGGACAACGACAAAAATAATATCAGGAAAACAAAATTTCTTTTATTGCTTTCTCAGACGATAAAAATAGGACTTGGTGCATTGCCAAGAAAATAGCATATACTGCTGAGTAGTAGATAGCACATTCATAGAGCCAAAAAATCGAGAAAATTCACAACCATAAAAAAATAGAAAGCATAATATCGTCATTGACCCTTCTACTGTATTTTCGAGAATAGAATACTATTCTTGAGACCATAAATCATGTGACCTGACTTTGTCACATGAAACTTATTTTGATCCTTACTACAGAATAAAGTGACCTCAATGAAAGATATTATACCATAATTTGCATGAAACATTAAACAATGTCAACAATAGAAATACTTACGATACCAAAAATATAAAACAGTGTAAATTATGCGCATAAAATGAGTCATAAGCAATGTTAAGAAATTTAGGGTATTTAAATGAATAACATCGTTTAATAAGCCTTATATTATTACTTAATTTTTATTTTAAGTACTAAAATAAATTTTCTACCTTTGAAAACAAATAATACCGCTAAATATATTGATTACCATGCTTTAATAATTATTTTTGTACACAATTCATGCAAATATTTCATACGTTTTTTACTGATCAGTATGAAGAATTTGGAATGAGATATTTTCTAATTTGTATACATGGAAGTGATTGCGTATTATGTAACTGCTTAGTTATAATTGTATATTGGGTCTAGTCCTATGAAATTCGCATTATGATCAAAAGCATGAATGTATGGATGTTACCAAGAATTCTTAGTAACAGAGTTAAACTTTAAACTGTAAGGTTGCTCCTTACCTCATGAGGCATGCCCTTATTTTTATTAATTTCCTTTTGAAAGTAAGTGCTTAATCTGTTTCTATCCTTTCTACTTTTTCCCACAACCCAACGTTCATTCTCGAAGTTATTTATACTAGTGGTTCTCAAAGTGTGTTCTTCAGAGTTATCAAACATAGGCGTCTCTGAATCTCATATTTTTTTCTCTTACTTGTAATTAGTCATGATTTGACAAATGATATGACAGCGTCGGAACATTTAGTTAAAAAAGGATGCCTTGAATCAAATATGTTTGTGGAGAATTTTGATTTATTTAAATATGACAAGAAGTTAAATGAACCTTATTTTATATTTTAATACATATTTGTGGTCTTAGAAACAGTCGAAAAGGAATAATGGCTATAAACTGCATTTATTCCTTAATTAAGAAATAACTATTGCTGTGTTGCTATCAAATTGAATTAACTTCTACTCCATCGACTTTGACATAGAAAAACATCTAACTTTTTTGAATTTTTTGTCATCATTTTCCAGATATTCATTTGATTATTCGAATTACTTTAACCAATCTTATCTTCATCTTTATAGCCAAGAATTATATAAATTTAGCTTGTTAAATTCAAGAATAATTTCAGATAGTTCTATTCGCAATTTGGCTTTATTAAAGAGTTCAAAAGGTGCAAAAAGTATCACAAATAAAGTTACTACTTTATTACCGGTATGCATTATTCATCGATTATTTTCAAACATATTAGGCATGTTCATTTGTGGTTCATCATATTTTAGGACATTACTGAACGATTTAAGAGCTAGGAAATATTTTTTTAAGTATTTTTGTTTAAAAATATGATTCATTAATCCAATTTTAAATCTTTAATAACAATTGCTTAGAATTTCTTTAATTATAAGTAGCACATCATGTGCAGTTTTTTTTTTAATTTTTCAAGAAAGTAATATTACTAAATAATATCTCAAGATAATGTGTTGTCCCACTGAGCTTCAACACAAAGTTTAACTAACAGTAATAAGATTTTTTTCAATAGCATAAGTAAATCTAAAAAAAAAAATGTTAATATTCTTTTAGTCAATAACTCAGTGAAATATATAGACTTAATTTCTTCAAATAGCATTAATTACTTAATCTCGAAAACTTAAAATTAAGTAATTGGATAATCATACAAGGGAGAATCCTAATCATATTTGTTTTATCTTATAGTTTGTCAATCTTTAGGATATTATTTTTATAACTAATTTCGTTTGAATATAATTTTGTGTAAGATAATTACTTTGGACAGAAATATTTACAAGTGATATACGTATAAAGGAACGAATAATTATTAACAAGAGTTTTTTTTTCAATATAAAGAGATGCAATCAATGTTACTTTCATATTTTCTAGATTCTACTTCCATTATCATATTTATATATTGATGTAAGTAAAGAAAGTACATAATATATAATGTTTTTCCTAACACGTTTTGTAATTCATTTACATAAATTTCTTTATTCTTACGACGTGGTATATTGAAATACTAGGCTAATAATTTAATTATCAGGAATTAGCATTTCAAATTAATCAGAACAGAATAATGACTGATAATTTGAAAATATATCAAGAAATAATTTTCTTGCATTTCCTTTTTTTCTTTTAACAAATATTGTGATTTTTTTAAAGATAATTGTAGGCCAATATGGCTCCCTAACTATTCAAACAACTTTAATTGTTACCAATGATTGGATGAGAAACACAATTGTAACCGTAACAGAATTTAAATTTAATACTTATAGTAAATAAATAGTTATCTATTTTTAATGCATTTATGTATCTTAAAATCTCTTGAAATAATTTTTTTGTAATTAAAAATAAATCAAACTGAATGAAAACTTATTGGACGTGATTTCAGAATTGTAAAAAGAATCTGAAAAATTTGAAATAAAATGAATAAAATTAATATA
>BMAW01023688.1:461853-571207 GCA_019974015.1 Nephila pilipes | reverse complement strand
TGTTATGCTTATGTGTTTGGTAAATCTGTTTAAATTAGAAGTCTCGCCTTTACACAAATCCCTATAAAATAATTATTGAGTGATTAGGAATTATACGAATAAAGTTTCATAAATGAATGATTGTTATTATTTTAAAAGATTCCTCTTTCACTACTCTTGAATTAGAATAGTTTAAAAATAGTACATTCCATAGACTTATAACCATTATTTGAGAACATTTGTACTATCATTTCATTTATCTTTCTGAACTTTACCTTAGGAATCATATCTTATCAAAAATTCCTTTTAATAATTACTATGTTATATTAATTTTGTAGCTTATTTATCATAATTATTAGATGTATGTAAGTCATCACAGGACCTATATATTTAAATATATTCGGGATTCATTCCTATTATTTAAAATAAATTATTCGTCTAAATATATGATAACTCTTTAAGTGTTTCGATTTGATACATTGCATCAAAGATAAATTGCTTATAGCTTACAGTTCGTTCTTCAGTATACAAATTGAATAAAAACTTATAAAAAATTTCCAAACTATTCCATTTCATAAATATAATGCCCAATACTGAGAAAAAAATATCTGAAACAATTATCACATATGCCTAAATAATTTTAATCTGAATTTAGTAACTGGCTAATTATACTAGAAATATTCAAACAATATTATATATATTAGACATTCTGAACAAACTAAAAGAGACTAAATATAGATCTATTTAAAATTACAACAAATACATTTTAGGAGAATGAGAAAATGATGGTGTTTCATATTCTTATTTTCCCTCTTGATAAAAAAATATCATTTTTGGAGCATTATTTGATCAGTATATTCACCTGAAAATATGTAACGTTATTCATTCTAAAATAATTCATGTGTAAGTGGTTGTTATAGTCTAATACACATAGCAGAAAACTTGCGGCAGGCGAGCTATGAGTTCGAGTACTGTTGCCACTATATGTCTTCGAATACATGCTTCTCATGTACGTTAAATCCTTCTGAGCTTCTAATTCTCCGGTTGGAGTGGCACATAAAATTGAAGATGGAGATGACGATTGAGATGTCATCCGCGTCAATTGACCATGATTGAAAATTATGATATCCGTCACCAGTTGTCTTCGGGTAGCTTTGAAGTAGCACGTTAATGAACAATAGTTCAAATTCATGATTCAATATTTAAAGCAATCTCCTGTTTTCACATTTATTATTATATAATATGTTTCACTTTTGCGAAGAGTACTCATCTTATAAGGACAATTATTATATTAATATTCAGTTTTCACTTATGATTAACTTCAGATTTAACTAACGATGATATCAGTAAATTAAAATATTACTTTAATAATTTTATAAAACGTATAAGGCTTCATTATATTTTAAATAAATTAATTAGATTAGTGCCATCTCATTTCCACAGAGAAAATAACACAAACGTTTTTGTTAATAGAATATTAATTGGATGTAGAATCTATTTTGAGCATCTATTTAAATAAAGGAAATTACTAATGTTTATTATTACAATAATTAATACTCTTTTAAAAGATTTACTCTTTGTGTAACAATGAGAAAATTTATAACGCATTATTTTACTTATCAATTAATGAATTTGGTTTTTATTGTAAGGAATTATTTCAAGAAAAAATTCCTCATAATTTATTCAAAAATGCATATTAAGTAATTTTATACATTTCACGTAAGAATACATAAATGTTTTTTTTATCACTGTCACACAGACATGTCTAAAGTAGCTATAATTTTTTGTAAAATTAAATTTCATATTACTTTATGGAAAAATAATTAAAATACTTTCATTTATTATTATATAATAAATTAATAGAGCCATGGTATATTTATTCCCATTTCTCAATTTTATTATGCTTTTTCAAAACATTATTCAAATTAATCAATTATTTAAATATTTTTTGAGATATCTTAATATGCCACTAAGGAATTTTTTTAAGAAAAACTGAAATTTATTAAAACGATATTATTACCTGTGTCTGTAACGTTTTCATAAAAAAAATATTTCGTTTTACGAAATACACCTAAATTTCGAGAACAAAGGTTTATGTTCATATGTTTTAAAACGAATTTATTTTTACGGGTGTAAATTATAATGCATAAATTTATTCATATTATCAATTTATTTTAAATATCATGAAAATAAATAGAAAATAATGTTACACAATAAATAAGCCAGTGTGCTACCCGAGTGGTTATGATTGCGAGCTCATGGATGGCGCTACTTTCATCATATCATGTGCTCGAATCCTGATTCCGATGGAGAACCATCATGCAGGAAGACTGATGTAGGTTTATCGGCCGAAGCTCTGATTGGCATGGAGTCAAATTTTGGATTAATAATAAATATTTAAATTATTTTCATATTTACAGTTAAATTAGAATAATGAATACCGAAATTACTTAATTTCTCTGCAATTTACTTAAATGACAGTATATTTTACAACGTTTTTCTGAATTTCACTTAGTGTGTGTGTGTGTGTGTCATTAAATTTTCAATCGTTAATTTATCCAACTTCCCATCAAGCTAGAGCTTTGAAATTTTGGGAATCGTTCGTACTCGCCTAACAATGCAATATTTAGACGTTTGAGACAAGTTTTAAATAATATTTCAATAATTTTAATAAGTCAAAATATTCTTTCCTCTCAGTGCTTTTAGGATTGAGGAAAAAATTTCTTTCCCCCTCTGGGAGTGCCCACGCTGCATGAGGTATCGTAAACCTTTTGTACTCACAAATGGGAGATACTATCTTCCCTTTACTACCTCCGAGATAGTAAGGGTTGCTGACTTTTAGTCAGTAATCATTCGCAAGAAACAAAGTTTCCAATATTTGGCGCCGTTTCTTATCACAATAATTTTTTCTGAATTCTGGTTCCCATTCTTTTTTTAATAGAATGACTTACAAACTTTCAAATGCATGTTTTGATTTTATGAGTATTATGAATTTTTTAATACTCTCACAAATGTCTCTTTTTAAGTAAATTTTAAAGTTAAAAATAACTAACAGTTTTAACTAATATTTCAATAATTTTCTCTTAAAAACTTTGCCACTATATAAAAACGTTTTTTTTAAAAACGTTAGTTTTATATCGAATTATTTCTCTTAAAATAAATTAATATGAAGAGAAGCAAGTAAGAAGTATTCTATTGAATTATTTCTCAAATTTTGTTAAACGTAATTGAATATCAGTCATTCTGATTTTGAAATTTGTTAAATATAAGTTTTTTTGAAAATCGTGTATCAATTGTTTCAATTAAAAGAAAAATATTCCTTTTGGCTTTGAAAACATGCATTATGTTGTCGAAGTCGTCGAATTTAAAACAGTTTTACTAAGCGGAATAAAAATGATTCATAAAGGACTCTTAGTATCAATAACTACTAATTTATAATTTAAGTTTAAAGTAGCGATGAAAATAAAAATTTTATTCAGCATTTTAATTTATATTTTGTAAAATTAAAAAAAAAATAACAAAAAAAAAATTACAAGAAAAAATTAATTTCCCTGCTTTTTTCGAGTGTTTTCAAATATATGTCGTAAAAAGTATTTAGATACAATATTTATGTGAAAATGAATAATAGCTACTAACAAATTCGTAATATATCAAACTAACAAATTTCGAGTTAACAACATTAAATTAAGGCGTTTTTATTAAGAGATGTGATGTTGTGGTTTATTGATGTTGCTCTAAGAAGCAACGCAAGGCGATTGACGACCGAACTCGTAATTTAGAATCCTAGGCAAGTGACGAGGGTGATTCGTAAACAATAATAACTACAAATCCATGACATTATCACTCGACTACCTCTGCCTATACAAAGAGATTTTGATACTTTTTATGTTTCTGGATTGTATTTTTATGAAACTATGTTTAATACCGGAGATATATATATATTTTTTAACTCAAAAATCAATTTTAAATCAATAATTAATTAATTAAAAAATCAGTATACTCTACTTTTATCCAATTTAATTTTCATAATTATTTAATACTTTACGTATAGTATATCAAAATTTGTATAAACATGCGTTCTTAAGATTTTTCACATTCAGTTTATTAAATAAAGTCCCGAAATTGACATTTGAAATATATATTAGCTAATCTTTTAACATTTATTTTACAAAATGTTGAGAATTATATCTGTAAGTCCTTTGTAATTGTTGGTTCTTAACTATTATAATATATTCTTTCATTTGCTTTTAATACATGTAAGAACATAATTATTAAACGTTTTTTTCTGCACTAAAGTTATGCACAGGTTTTTTGTTACTTAAATGTTTTTTTTTTAATTTTAAAATATAAAATGATTTAATTAATGTAGAATAAATATACAATGATCATAATTATCGTTATAGTGTGCATACAGTTTAAATATAAAAATATTTTAAAGGAGCACCACAATTGTAAAAACCATTTGGTATGTTTTATTTAACTTACGTCATAGCTGTAGGAATAGTTTAGAATATTATTAAGTTTTTATTATGAGAAATACATACATATAAAGTATTTGGTAAATTCAGATCTTTGTAAAAGTTGCAAACATCAAAATTAAATTTTTTGTTTTTTTGTATTCTTACTCTAAACACAGTAACCCTCATAATAAATTTAAAGATAAACTAAAGAATATTTATATAAAGAAATAGTAGAAATCTCAGAAATTAGTACCTTTGTAACGAATGTAGTCGATATAAATGAAACAAAAAACAGTATCTACTCGTTTGATATCATTTAACAATGGCTGCAATGTAATTTTTGTGATTTACCGTTAAATAAAGTAACTGACTAGCCATCAAATTAAAATAGCATGATAAATGCGCCTTAATTAAACTTTTTATAATATTTTCATTACTCCGAACTCTTAGAGAAAACTAAAATATATACATATATTTCTTGGATCGCCTCTTGAAACATATAAATAATACAATAAATTATTTAAATTTTTTTTTTTTAATTACGACACATACAATTTTAGTAAAATCTGTCACTAGTTCAGTAATTTATTATTTAATAGTAAAATCCAAGTATTACAGACATGGTTCTGAAAATAATTAGTAAAATTAATACCTTTTTATTAATATTTGAATTTCGATCAAATTATTTTTAATTAGTTATAGTAAGCGCTTAGTACCGGATAGTTATAACTAAGATTACACTATTGAGAGGCCTGTAGAACCCGTTCTGCTTATCGGATTTTTATGAAACATGGAATATATGCTATATGGACCCTGGGAAAAAGGTTTCCGCAATTGAAAAACTCAAATGTTGACCACTAGAAGGATATGTGGTGCCCAAAGATGGACAAAAAATATGTTAGAATCGTTAAAATTTATTCAGTTACAGAATATGCTCAATATATGCTCCACTTACAACAATAAAACGTGCTGAGAGTGCATTATAGCGGTTTCAATGGTAGCGCGAAGCAACTCAAGAGGGATTTCTGCCACATGGCATAAAATGCTAGCTTTCATATCAGTAAAGTCCTAATTCCTCTTCTATAAACACGGTCTTTTAGAAATCATTACAACCAGAAATCACTGGGATTTAAGTCGGGTGAATGAGAACTCCATGCATCCGGAAAATATCACGATTATCAAAAAACAGTCATGTAAATAGAATGGAGTGGTTTTTGATGCAGGACATTAAAAAGTGAAGTTTCCCATATGAGGTAATTTTGACTTTTCACACCTCCAACTAAATAAAAGTGTGCCTCACTTGACCATAGAATTTTACAAGGACACGCGTCATCATCTTCCATTCTCGCCAAAATTCGGCATTCAAATTTAAGGCGCGTTTTGTGATTTAGAGGTTTCAGCGCTTGCATCACGTGGATCTTATACCGATACCATTACAAAATGGCTAGCAGAATTTTTCGAAATTGTGACACTGATTGAACCCTTATTTATAACATATAAAACTGGAGGCTCTTTCAACCACAACAGTAGTGACTTCATCGACAGTTTCAGTCCCAACCGTTTCCGTCCTCTTTCGGGCAGCACACCCAAATCTCCAGTTTCTTCAAATTTCATGATGATCTTCCTCAAACTAATCCTCGATATGGGGCCTTTTAGCAAATTCTTTAAACGACGATATTCACGTAGAGCAGCTAAGTGGTTGTTGTCGTTCTGATAAAACAGGTTTACCAGTAAAGCTTGATCTTTTTTTTTTTTTTTTTTTGTAAGTTTAGGATTAACGATGACAAACGCACGCTGAATGATTATTTGGCTATAACTGCAAGTTTATATAGAGGTTTTACGGATTTGAATCAGGAATATTCAATAAAACGCCCCTGGTGGTCAAAATTTGTACTACTTTTTTATTGTAGGAATCATTTCTACGTGGTCCATATAGCATACATACCAAGTTTCATCAAAATTCGATAAAACAGAACAGGTTCTACAGGCCAATGAATAGTGTAACTTTAATTATAACCACCCGGTACATTATAATATGAATATGTGCATTATTGATTGAATGATATTTTTTTTCTTGTTTCATTTTAATGAAGCCTAATTCCTATTTAAATATTAACCATAGGCATTAATCTTAAATTGCAAATTTTGTTTTATTGAAAATATTTTTTAAAATTTTCAGAATTTTTTTTTAATTATTGATATAGATTAGAAATATATATTAATGAAAAGTATTTCTTTAATAATCTTAATTTTTCCTAAATCTGTAAACTAATTACATCAATTTAATATAATCTTTTAAGTTGAATGGAGAAGTAACACTAGATGAGAAATAAAAAAAAAAATATTTTTAGGCACTTATTAAATAAAGAAAGAAATTCAAAGATTCTTAAAATTAAACTCTTGAAATCAGTTTTTACTATTTTCTGTTAAATTATCAGCATTATTTATCTTTTAATTCAGAAATATTATAAATGCATAATGCAAAAATCTTATGATCAATTTAAAGCAAAATAATAATTATAAAGTTAATAAGATATTTTCCTGTATTATTAATAAGAAGTCGGAAATCAATCGTGTAAATTGATATATACATCTCAAAATTATCGCTTATTATTAGCTTAATATAAGTTATATTTCAATAAATATATATTACAGAGCATTACATGTTATATAACAAACATTTCAGAAACACATAGTTTTACAGTTATTTTTATGTAGAAATATATCAAGGTTTAGAAATTTGGAAAAAAATGATGAATGAAATATTCTTAAAAATAAAATTATATGAAAATTACTTCAAAAGCATTAGTAGTTTATAAGTATTTCAAATTTTACGTACAGAAAATATTTTATATCAAACACTTTACGTAAAATAATTTTCGTTTATATTTTTTGTACAAAGAAGAATATAATTTAAAGTTTATAACTCATTTACTTCTAAGAAATAATTAAAATTATTAATCACAATTAGCAAGTTGTTTTCTTAAAGGCCTATAAAGAGGAATTTAAGACTAAATATCATTTTCATCATTTATGATAATCTCTTAATGATTTAGTAAGGTACTTGAAAATATTTTTTTCATAATTGTTAATTCTTTTATTTGCAATCTTTCTTTGATCTAAGAGACATAATAGCTAAGCAAATAAAAGAAGAAAATCCGATATCTATTTTATTCACACATATATAAAATGTTCTAAAATATATAGGAGTTGAATATTTTTAATGAAAATATTTCAATAATTGTAACATCAAATTTGCTCCGTCACGAAACTGATTTCGAGTTTTGGAAAAAAAAAAAGTTCTTAGAAAAAGATATAATAACAAATCTTTTTTAAAAAGATTTTCTTTTCTTTTTTAACATAATCTCCATTACGCTCTGGAAACTTTTCTAAACGTTTCAAAATCTTCTTTAATTCATCTAAAAAATAAGATTTTTGAAAGTCCTTAAAATAAGCGTTTGTTTGGGAGGTGATCTCTTTGTTTAACGTAAACCATTGTCAGCCGAGTCATTTTTTAAAGTTACCTTTTTTATTACTTGGCCATTAATACGGGGAAAGTAGTAGATATTGTAATAATTCGTACTTGAATTAAATGATTTCGGTCATCGAAACTGCACAGGTGTGTATCCGTGCAGAATCTTATCATTTTTTTTGATGGATGAGGATTATTTTCTTAATTAATTTTTTACTCACGATTTCTTCAATAAATTGGTGCAATAACAATGCTGAATCTTCTCCGGTTACTTCTTTTCCTTTTTCTAATTAATCAGTGCAGATGATTCTGCTTACATCCCAAAGCACCATGGCCTTGCTGGACAATTTTACCATCTTTGCTTTCGTCGGAGTTAGTTTGCCTTCGAACCCCACCTTTTTCTCTGTTCATTTTTCTCAGGAATGAAGTATTGTATCCTCTTTTCATCCACAGTTATATATCGGGGCAGAAACTCATCAGGGTTGCAAAGAAAAAGTACCAAAACATCCACAGAGACGACAGCACGTTTGAGTGTATTTTCTACTGAGAGCAAACGGAGCACTCATCTTGCCAATACTTTCTTAACAACCAATTTTTCGCACAAAATTTAAGCATTGTAACTTGTAATATGCTGGCGTGCTCTACTATTTGTGGAATTTGATTCGTCGATCACTCAGTACCATACTTTGACTTTTGTAAATCATTCCAGGTGTACTCACTTCCACCGGACGTCACGAATGACTTTCAGATCTTGTAGATGAATGGCTACGTTTAAAGTCATTTACCCATTTGTAAACAGTTGCAAACACAGGATCAACCGAGCCATGAGTTGCATTGGACTTTGCTTTGATCAATTTTTGTGTTAAGCCTTTTAAGTATAAGTGTTTAATATAAGTATATAAAATTAAAAAAATATTAATAAATAATAAAATTAAAATATTTTAAATATAAGTGTTTAATCATCACTGAAAACTCACTCTTTCCACTTCTCTAAATAAACTCGAGTTTCTTGCTTCAATTGACAAAATTTAAACCATTTGATGCAAATAACGGAGACTTAGATAGCTATCTATTGAGTCATATTGATTACTAAACTCAAACCATTTTCAATACTACAAGCACCATCTTTTTGGATTTCTAAGGAATGAATGAATGACCTTCAAAATTAAAAAAATATATATAAAAATTATCAAATTTTGGAAAAAAGAAATAAAGTCTGAAATTCTTGAGATAAAAATGATGAGCTAGAAACTTTTTTACTGAAAAGTCTGAGTAAATAGATCATAGTTCATAAAGGCATCCAGATGGTTAATTATATCTGGATGGATATAATTAACCATAGTCAAAATTGAATTTAAATTATTTTTTTTTATTTTCATCAGATATTGATGAAAGTTAATTTAATTAGTGGTGAAATGAGGTTTGACATAAATATCAATCACAAACTATCTAAATTAAGTATTTGTAGTGAATAATACATTGATTTACTCGTAGATACCTTTATGTGTCTCTGAAATTCCATATATGCATTGTCATTCCAACTGTTACTCGCGTCCCATACAAACTATTTGTTAAGAATTCCATTACTCTGTGTTAGAATTTAAATGAATTTCAACAGCTACTTGTTACGACAAGATAACATGTTGGTTTATACTGAAGGATTAATCTTCAAGCTTAGTATCAGGACAAAATGACTTTCTTAAGTACTTTTGGTACACATTAAATTGATTCTGAGTCAACCGCTTAGGTTGTGAAATTGTTTTGGTTTAAATTATGAGCATGACACTTCCAATGGATAGAAAATTGTCTTAAAATTTAATATATGCGTATCAATTTTAATTGAAACACAATGATTTTATTGCTTAAATGAGCTTTCAATTTGTTCATAAGAAACATCATATTACAAACATCATGAAATATTTCGCTTATCAGTTATTTTCCTGAACAATGATACTGATATATTTGATCACTTTATGAACATTCAATTTTCAAATTCAGTTGATATGTATTCTGACTTCAAAATCAGTTAAAATATATTTTAACATAAAAATCAGTTTCTTGGTAATCTAATTTATGTTTTTCTTTACATTATTTTTTTAAAAATTATTTGCTGTTAATTAACGACGTACTATGAAAAAACACGAGTGCTACTGTTGACGAGCTTCGTAATTTTTATTCAGATTCAAGTAAAGCTCCTGAGACTTGGGCTGGCATCTCCAAATATTCGCACCATGCTAACAGGAGGATTTGTATTCTTTGAATGTTTAACTTGCATCAGACCAACTAAAGGCCGGGTTTTACAGGAATCAGTACACTAGCTCACCACTCTAAGGAAACAGCGTTGGCAATGAGATCATGACTACTTAACTATTTCACAATTACAATTATTTTCCCTATTTCTAAATGACGCTTTAAAATATCAACATTGTATTAACTGAGGTGCTGAATTTTTATCAAAATGATATTTGAAAACAATAATTTTTTTTTTGTTATTATTATAATTTATCGCTAAGGAGACATGAAGAATATATAAATTTGTTCTGAAAGTAACATGCAAATTAATAAATTCATAACATTTAAAATAAGCCTTAAATATCATAGCTGACTGATAATTAACGAAATTACTATATTGAAGATTTGTATACTATTTAACGAAACGAAGCAAATGTTTACTCACTTGTGAAGCATTTTATGATTCTACCTGCATTTTCATAAAATTGTGCAAGGTTATTTGATTAGTATTTCCCATTTCTCTATACTAAAACTATTTTTTTCCCTTGGAAATAAAAGTATCAGAGTATTGAGTTCATGATGTTTTCAGGATTTTCTTTTCTTTTGGATCTCTTGATCTAGAAAATATGATAAGATAATTTGACAAAAATCAAATTTTTTTGTCAAATACAATAATAACTTAAACAGGGTTTGAGTCCTAAAAGAAGAGATAAATTAATGCATTTGACGTATTGCTACATAAAGAGTGTCAAAATTCTTATTACTAATAAACATATTTCAATGGTTGACAGACTTGAAGCAATTAGAAGTCAACCAGAATAAAAAATACTAACTTTAGATTAAATCTAAAAAAAACTCTCTTTCTCTCTCTGATATAATACAGTATTAATTAAATATACTTTTAATCATTGTAGACTTTTAACCAGCCAAAATGAAAATTAACGTAACTTTATTTGAATCCAGAAATTAGTTAAATTATACGGCAGAATTCTAATACTAAAAAGCTGAAAACTACATTGTATCTTGATTATTTGACTATTAAGTTGGTATTCCATTATATATATATATATATATATATATATATATATATATATGTATGTATGTATTGAAAATTATCATTCAGTTGTAAAAAATAATTTAAGTAATTAGCTGAAACTGGTATAAAGAAAGGTATTAAAAATAAGAAATTTTTTCAAAAATTTGCAGAGGAAACAGAAATAATGTTTTGGAATACTGTAAAGGCATATAAGAAAAATTGTTAGCTGCATGACTAACACAGTAAATTAAAAAAAAAATGCAGAACAAAAGAAATAAGTAAGATATCGAAATAACAAGAAAAATTCAATTTTTAAATTTTAAAAAATAATTTGTCTTATAACTTCAATATCTTAAAATTAGTATATAAAAATTAATTGAGTATGTAACACAAGTATGAAAGTTTTTATTTAAAATATTTAAAAATTTAATAGCTAGTTTTACACTCCTATGAATAAAATTACATAATACATTCATATATATATTTAAACTTAAATTGCTATCACCAAAAGGAAATTATCTATAGTATATTATATATCATTTTCTAAGATTTTACCAGATTTAATAATATAAGTATTGAAATCATTTGTCACAGTTTTAAATTTAATAGATACTTTTTGAACGCTAGGAGATAAAAAATGGTATGAAGAATTTTTGCGATAACAATTGTGTAATCATTTTATATACGTAAGGCTGTAATTCAATAGGAGATTTCCTTATCACTATTAATAATTTTAATAAAGGCTTTATTACTAGTTTGAAAATTATTAGTGTTTTTAAAATAAAGTACTTTGAAAATAATTGTATATTTATCAGCTTATGAATACCACAAATATTGAAATCATCCTATAAGTGTTTTACAGTGTTAGTGTGTGTGTGTGTGTGTGTGTGTGTGTGTATAAACTCATGGACAAAAAAATTAGCGCACCAAGAAGGAGTCATCAAAATGAAACGAAATTTTAAATATATAATGACTACTTTAATATAAGTAAATGATTAGAAAATCAAAGAAAACTGATCATCTCTTTCAGAGAAAAAGGCAAAAGAACGGAGGATTTAATACCCTGTTGAATCCCCTGTAGCACGAATGCACGATGCGATACGATCGAGCATTGAGGCATACAAGTTCTGTATGATGTCTTGAGACATTTCGTTCCATATTTGCTGTAACCTTGTCTCTAGTTCGTTCAAACTCTTGCGATGCCCAATTCGAAGCCCCAAATGATAGCAGATATTCTCGATAGGAGACAAATCTGGGGATCGGGCAGGCCAAAGAAGGGTAGTAACAGTGCGCAGACAGTCTTGTGACACCCTTGCCGTGTGAGGCCGAGCATTATCTTGTTGAAAAATGGTTCCTGAGAGCCGTTGCATGAGTGGCAACACATGTGGTTGCAGGATGTCATGGGGTTTCCGCACGGCTGTCAGGGTGCCACGGATCAATAATAGGGGTAACGTGTGTTGTTGGCAATGGCACCCCATACCATCACACCAGCTGTGGAATCGGTGTGTGGCTGTACAACAAAGGCATTATTGAGAACACTATTGTCACGAACACTATTGTCATCACTGCTCGGATTGAATCTGGATTCTTCGCTAAAGACGACCTGGTTCCATTCCGCTGCAGTCCAGTTTCCACGTGCGTGGCAGCACTCCAAACGGAGGCGTCGAGGGGGGCGTCAAGGGCAGCACACATAATGGTCGTGGGGCACGTAATGGTTGCCGCGGTCCCAAAAGTCCTTTAGACAGGCACCTTCGTATGATTCGAGAAGACACAGGAGCTCCTAGTGAAGTTGCTATCTCTGCTTGGATGGCTGCCGATGAAGCAGTTGGCTGTAGTGCATTTCTTACGATGTGGCGGTCTTCTCGACGACTGGTCTGTCGAGTTCGTCCTGAGCCTGGTCTTCGTGTAAATGACATCTCTCGGATCCACTGGTCCCAACACCACCTCACAACACAATCAGAGCAGCCTAATTGACGAGCTACTCGCCTTTTTGTCCCCCAGCTTCCATCTTGCCGATCATTCTCTCCTTCTCAAACTGAGACAGCTGCTCATATTGTCTTTGAAAACGGCGTAATGACATGTCTACCTCAGCTCTTCCTTTGTAAATGATTCAGCTCACTCAAACAAGCTTAGGTTAACTGTGTTATACTCCACGGAGAACGACATTAAATGCCCTCTACCGGCTATACATAATGCGCAATCACGCTTCATTTTTAATCATTTGCATATCTCCCCAATATGTACCTTCATGCCAAGTTTCGTTACGATCCCGCAATTATTTCTTGGTGCGCTAATTTTTTTTTGTCCATGAGTATATATATATATATATATATATATATATTATTTACTTGTAAGATTTGATTTTAAATTCAATTAATTTCGTTAATTATACTGTAAGAACGAAATACTCACAAAATATTCTTGGACCTTCTCGCAAATTAGCTTTTCGGTTTCTGTACCAGAATTCTTGAATACACGATAGAAATTGAAAATTACTAGATCGAAAAAAAGAATATTTCACATTTCGAAGAATTTCTTTCCTTTCACTTGAGAATTTCATTTCCAAAAAAACTTTTTCTTCAATTTCTTACTCTTTTCACATCAGAAATTCTTACTGTCACGCAACATGTTAGGAAAGCATTACGTTCACTCAGAATCTATATTAAAGTAACACATGTTATCGGCGTTCGAACGTGGGGAAATAATTACTGAAATGGTAAGCGCTCTGAATTGGAACGAAGTAAAACAAAATTTTTGAGGGACGGAACAAATTCATCGCTCAGTCTAATTTTACTATTTTATTAGTGTTTCATTCGAGTAAAAAAACCATTTCCCTCTTTCTCTGTTCTTTCTGCTTCAAAAAATGCTTTTAGTACCATACAATCATTCATATTTTTTTAAAAAAAATATCTTACTTAATAAATAATTAAATAAATTTTATGCAATTAACATGTTGCAAATAATAAAATCGATAAAGGTAAAATAAATCAATTTTTTTTATTATTATTCTGTACTTACGATTAAATTAAACCTCATTTACTTAAGATATTAAGATAGTTATATTATTTCTTGAATTCAGAATGATTTACATCATATCCTACGCAAGACATGCATTTCCGTAAGACTGTTTGCATTTGGCATAACTTTTCTTCACATATCAATTAAATTTTCGTGATTCATATCACTTTAATTTCAGCCTCAGTAAGTGCTTACGTTAACCATCAATCTATATTTGGGTTTAGAAGGAAATAAAAAGTACACCATATAGTAAATATATCTTAGAGGCAGCAAAACTTTGCTGTATTTGAAATGTGCTACTGGAGTACTTAGAACTTAGGGTTGCAATTTATCTTTAACATGTGTATTTTATTGAGGTATCTGAGTATTTTATGGCTTAAACCATGTAATTTTAATAGATTTGAATACTTTTCTGTTGATGATCTATTACTTTTACAGAAATAACCTGATTCCATATAATATCAGACATATATATGGATACTGAGACCACATTTATCATCACATATCGAAACAATAATTTTATGTTAAAATCCATCTTTCTTTACCATCTATAACAAATATTCAAGGCACATGATTTAAATAATATATTGAAGATTGGTATTCAAAAACTTTTGGTAATGGTAAGTGCTGATTCTGTAAAATATATATATTTCTTGTCTCGATAATAACTTAAATAAGAATAAAAGTACATTTATTCATATCTGAATTATCAGTTTTTATATGAAATAAGTTTATAATTTGGTCTCATTATCAGATCATTTTGGATTTCTGAAACTTATTCCAATCTTTATATTTTAAATATGTTTGTATTAAGGTTAAGTAACTCTTTCTTAAATTCTGCCATGTATTCAAGAAGCAAATTTCTTCTTAGACATTAAAACTCCGATACTAAAAAAAATGAATTTTAAATAATGTAACGAAATGTCAGTAATAAACGTATGTAAATCATACATATGTAAGATTTGTCTCATTGGAAAATTAAAAGAATGATACAAATCGCATTTTTTCATTTCATCAATTAAGAATTAGTATTTAGTAATGCTGAGTAGTGCAGTTATACTAAATTATGTTCTTAATTAATGAAACTATATATGCGTAATACGTCACCATTCCCTTACCTTGTATAATTTTGCAAAATTGTTTTTTTCTCCGAGTCGTCCTTGAGTTCAAAGCCAGACATCGTAACAATAAACCACTCCTTAATCATTTCAATATATGAAAGAGTTGCGATGATTTCACCCTCATAGTTACTATTTTTCATTCTTGTCAACAATGCAATTCCATATAAAAAGTCTTGCTCACCAATTTTGTATTAGTTTTTGTTCAATTAACTTATGACTTAACTTTTCATTTTTTTTCATTTGTCACTTTCACAATGACAATCAATATTATTTCTAATCTCTGTCTTTTTACATCACTGCTAATTTGCTAATTCACCATGTCTATTTAACTTTACTTTAAATCCTCATTCATGCGCCGTTAGCTTTGCTACCTTTCCTCTCCTACTTCATATTCATGAGCTTCATGTATCATTCTCCCACGATCTTTTTGAATCTTCACACTGAATAACTATCCTTTCTCCAGACAAATGGAACAAAGAAGTACCGGGACAAATGAATTACTCCTCCAGGTAATTTTCTATCTCTTAATTGTTAAAATTCTAAATAACTTAGATGTGCTTTAAATATGACGTTATGTCTTATTTGATTGTATTTCGGAGATTTCTCACTAACAAAGCGGAATTCACATTTTCTCACGGTGTTATTCAAATACAGCCAGAAATTATTAAGAAAACTCAAGTAATTTAAATCAAAAATAAAATTCAATGTAAAAGGAAAATTAATTCTTTAATAAAAATGAGAGTTTCCGTCTCATAAGCAAACTAAAAGATTGGAAACTATAACATGACCTGAATAGACGAAAGAACCACTATGAGTGAGAAACAAAAAAAAAAAGATTTACAACACCTTTATAGAATACAAACTTTTATGAGCAAGAATATTGCGTATTGCATTATAATTTTATTTATATCAACACTAAATTAATGTGGAACAAAAATATGTGTTAAAACGTAAAATGTGACATTTTTGTGGCCAAGAAATTTATAGAAGAAATATACAAATAGCGGTAAAATATATAAGAATAAATTATTCCTTTGAACCAATGCATCCAAACGCAAGAGTATATCTTGTTTAACACTCTATCATACACTTGCTTTTCTTTTTTCTCTTATTTATGTTTTCGAAGTTTAGGCGGTCGAGAACCATTGTTTGCTATTCTGTTTCTTGTCTCTGATACAAGCCGTTTGTGAGAACGCTCTTCGTCCCACCCATGTAATCATTAAAACTGGCTTCAATACTTTTTCTTCCCTAGATAATTCATTATCTGTGACAAATATTTTTTTCCCCTTCAATCCCACCCTTTTCTTTCTTTAATTGAAATAGCATTTTTCCACTCTAGGAGTTCTTTTAAAATTAAATAAAAATATAAGTAATACGTAAAACAGTCAACTTGGTTTTAAATATGAATGTTTCAAACAAGCTCATTCAGCAGTAACAATTATCTATATTTACCGACAATTACTGATGAAAATACTTCACTGCTAAAAGGATGAGAACTTATTTTAAAACATACATTCGAAGTAATAGTTTTCAATACTCAAAGAAAATTTCTGGATTTTGAGGGAATTTCTGGATAAAGTTTACAATTAAATTTTTGTTAGAAATTAACATCAACTAAATGTGTAGTATTTAAATGAATTTACTCATATATAATTCAAAATTAATAATTCAAACATAAAAGGTTTGGTATAAACTTGAAAATACTGCTTGACGCAAACAGGTTTCTACTACAGACTGCAACAGAAAATTGGATCATCAGATTGAGAATCGCTTCTTATATACACCTACTGAGTGCTCAGTTCCCATTCGCTGTAACCCCCGCTATTCATTCATCGGACACCAAATTGTAATTATTTGCGTGTTCTATCCAAATATGTTTGCATACGAAATTTTAATGCAATCGGGGAACTCCTTCTTGGGTGTCGTTTTTTTTTTAATTATAGAATGTATTTGATACATTATTGGATTTATTTTCTGGTATTAGTATTTTGATAGCTATGGGAAGTAACAAAAATAAAAGTTACTCTCGTTAAAGATAGTTCAAAAGAAATTGTTTTATATTAATAGTTAATCTAATAATGTTTCAGCTCCCGAGAACGAAATATTAATACTGATTTAGATACTTCAAATGCGAGTGAAATAAAATTGATAAATTCTTTCAAACCTTCAGATGTTACATTTAATTACAAAAAAATGTTGTTTTTATCTTAAGATTTTTCAGCCATGTAATTTCTTTATTATGTTGTGCTGTATGTTTTGAAAGAAAAATTATTGTGATGCAAGAGTTTGTTTTTGCATATGCCATGAACATGACTTTAAAATGAGAAAATTGTGACTGTTCATTCTCTTTCTTCTCATTGTTCATTTTTTGATGAAGTAAACAAATTGCATTATGTTAATCTTGCATTTGTCCTTTGTGTGAGAGTCATTGGTAAAGAATATTCTGGAACCAAATAAATTTGTTCTGCTATCAATGTAAATGTTCCGTCAAAGAAAGCATATGATTTTCTTGAGAAAAAACTTGAATTTTCTGCTAGCTGTATATCATGCTATATGATTAATGAGGCTGTTTTGGAAATTAAAGGAAAATGAAGTCATCCTGAATTACCTCAATGAGGTGTGTCGGTTGATTGAACTTGGTAAAGGAGAGGCTATTCATCCTTCAATGGATGTATCTTTGTTATCTCAATCGATACAGGGAAGATACTAGACGTTGAATTCATGTCTAAAGTAGGTAGATCTTGTGAATCAAGGCATGAAGAATTAAACACCATTCATAACTGCAAAAAATATGTATTGTCAATTAGTGCAATTCAACCTCTTGGTATGTATCATCTTTTTAAACATTACTTTAAATTTGGAATTTTTCATTCGTAGGCGTTTTTTTTTATCGACGGAGATTCAAAAGGGTGTGAAACCTTAAGAGATATTTATGATCAGAATACCGTAACAAAGTAAAAATGTATAGAATATATACAAAAACGTAATGAAAAAATACTAAAGAAATTAAAATTCAAAACGAAAAAGCCTTGGTGGATGGGAAAACTGAGGTATGCCTTCATTCATAGGTTCTAAAATTATTATGGCTTTGCTATCGGTCACAATGTAAAGGATTTAGAAGGTAATTTATTATAAAGGATTTAGAAGGAAGGTCTACGCGCATTTATTTGCAGCATTTTTTCATTGTTGTTCAAATGCAAAACAACCAAAGCCAGGCCAATGCCCTGTTGAACCGGAGAACTGGTGCAAATATCACACGTTAAAGAAATGTACGAGCCGTATCACACGATAAACAAATGTACAAGGATACATCTAATGGACTTCCTTAAAAGTTGGTTAACATTATCAAACCAATATACATTAAGTTATGTGATAAAAGCCTATTACAGAAATAATTACCAGGAAAAACTCAAAATGCAAATGAGGGTTTCAATGAAAATCTGTAGAAATTCATTCGAAAAGACGTTTTTTTTCCATTGCCAATAATACGATTAGGAGGATGCATGACAGTAATTCTATTTAATAAGGAATCTTAGAGATTATGAGATATATTGAAACATTTTGGTGTGCCTATTGGTGTATTTATATTAAAAGGGTTGGCAGAACTGGATGAAACTCGAGTAACAGTGTCAAAACAACATTCCTTTTCAACCGAAAAAATTGACAGAAAAAAAAAAGAATAGCTAAAAAAAATAGTTAAAAATGAGCACACACAAGAATGAGAACAAAAGGTATAAACTATAAAATTTAATAATTTAATTTCATTTATTTTAAAAAATTATGTATATATAGAAAATATATGAAAAATTGTACTAAAAAGCACTTTTCTGAAAATCAGCTTCTTTGTATATTTTTGAAACTGCAAAAATGATAACTCAAAATATTACTGTTACATTTCTTTGAAACTACGTATTAATTTTTTTCAAAAGGTTTTCTAGGGCATATTTCTTAAATTTATGGTCTATTATTTGTATAACAATGATGTGAAACATGGCAAATTAATTGCAATGGCTCTTCGATTTGCTCTGAAATTTTTATTTATTTAAGTAGCCAAAAGATTTTAGTTCATGCCCTAGATATAAATATAATGTTTATTTTGGAACCAAATTTATATACATTAAGTGAATAGAGTTTCATGTAGCATTTTTAAAATTTTTCTAAATTTTCTTTAAATTTCTCCATAAATTTGTTATTTTTCTAAAACTTAAGTAATTTATTGCAAATATCACTTATACATAAGCCTCTTTATATAGAATTTGAAGTTAAAAAAGAGTATAAATTTATCTCTTCATGATGGTTTTGAAAACAAAAAAGTACTTCAAAAGAATTCGTGTACCTTAAAGATAAATTAAAAATTTCTTTCAAATTTTTGTACACTAATCTTCAATCTATTCTTCTGAAGCTACAGCATTGCTTACTACACCTCCTAGCAATGTTTTCAGGAATGCACATATTTTTTTCCATACTTAGTTCTTTTTATTTATAGTGCTTCCATAAATATTCCAAAACTCAATGACATGTTTAAGCTCCCCCCCCCATTTTTTTTTTTAATTTCAGTTTTGGAAGTTTTACAGAGATTTGAGCACTTAGCAGTTTAACTCTGAATTGCTCAGTATTTTAAATACAAGTTTAATTTTCCGATAACACTGGCTTAATTTCTTTTTCCACTCCAGAACTATTTTCTTTATATATTTCTGAAGCAACCGCATCCTCTTTTAGACTTCAATTACTGTATAAACAGCCTTATCCTTTTCTGATAAGTATTATTCCTTTCAATATTAATTCATATAATTTGCATAATTCATCCCTGCCTTTCTTTACTAAATTACTCTCAACCTTTTTAACAGCTTACTAACTGTTGCTCTCTAAATGGCTGGCTTTCATTGTAATGTATCTTATTGTTTAGAAGTTTCGAAACATTTAACATTTAAACGTAACTTTTAATTTAAAATAAAATATTCTCATGATTTTGCCTTATTTTTAGAGCACCGTCTGGATTTAGTATTGATTCTTTCCATCGGTGTCTGTTATGTAACTTATCTGGGTAATTAATAAGTGGATTGTATAAAATTAAAATAACTTTTCCCGAATCCACAAGAATTTACTCGCTAAGGCTACTCTAATTATAAGTTAGCCTTTAACGAGTATCATTGAGAAGAACTATAACTAACTAAATTTACATTAAACTAGAGCTAACATTTAATACCTACCTTTAAAATTTAACATTTAATTTCCGTTCATAAAATTTATAACCGGTAACCTCCTCTTTTGGCCCCACAATAAAAGGTTTAGGTGATCTCCTTGAGGGTCGAGATTCCCTGTTTGGGGACCAATCTTCTAAATCTTTTAGATGGTGTTGAGCGTGACGATTTTGTTCTCCGAGGATGACATTTCCCTATGGTGAATAATACAGTAGTTCTATGAGATTTAATATACATCATCGTTAAATTTAATTCCTTTATCAAATGTCAGAGTATAATTTCAATGCTCTAGGCAGTAAATAATCTCCACAAATCTGAGGCTAATTTAGCTAAATATATTTCTGAATTGAACGAGTCAACGCCGGAAAAAAAGATGAGATGTTAGAATATATTTCCTTTTAGATTACTGAATTTTGCAACTGCGACTAATTGTTAATTAAGGTGGGAGAAGACAATTTTTTATTCTGATTTTAACTGCGATTTGAATGAAGTGTGAGAAGGAACGGAGCAAAATAGATAAAGATCAGAATTTTAAATGACAAATATTTGAGTATATATAATTTTACGATTAAATTTACAGTTTTTTTTTATTTTTTTATTTTTTTTATTTTAAGCTGTTGAAATAAATTAAACTTGTTATAAAATACGAACTGTATCTGTGTCACCCATAAAGCTAATAGTTAAAATAATTTATATGTCCTTTGGGGAATCGTCATAACAGTAAAATGTTAAAAGAATTTTAGAGACTCTATTTCTTAACTTGCGATAGTAAATATAATAAAAATTTAAGTTACTTAGTAGAATATATTTTTGATAATGAAGGAAAACAGCATAATATTTTCTTTTAAAATTTTGTTTTTGAAGGTGTAGAAAACTATGCTAATGTAAGAATAACTTTAAGCCCTACTGATTTTAAAAATGTTCGAAATATTAGTAACACTAATAAGAAATAATCATACATGTTCTATCTACTTAAAGGAGTAATTCTGATGTAGGCACTTTAAAAGTTTTTTTTAACCTGTATCTCTAGGCGTAAAAGATGACCCTTGAGGCAGTGAAGGTTATCAAGCTCTTAATATTTTATGCTTTAATACATTTAAAAGAAATATATTTAAGAAAACAGAAAAAAAACATCTAAAAGGGCATTTTGCCTGTCGCTTGTATGATTTTTTGTAGAAACTCATTGTGTTTAATTAAAGAGCCAAGTATTTCAGTAATTTCGATAGAATCATTAATGTTGCCTAAAAAGCGCACATCACAAAACATTTGACAACGGATTGATTGATTTGATTTGATTTTAATGCTAAAAGAAATTGTATAATTCGTTCAAAGAAAGTTTTTAATATTTTTACAATATAATTTATTTATTAAGAATTATTTTATATTATAAAACTCTAAATTTTTATATCTTATTAAATTTTAAAGATATTTTCTAGTGAATATATACAAAAAGTAAGTAGTTTAGAAAATTTAAGTTTCGGTATCAAATAGTTAGACATTTTTTCGTGTTCTCCAAGAAAATAATAAAAGGGAAAATTAAATTCCTCAGAGAAGTATAAATGTATTAAAAAAATGAATTGCATTGTTAGCTTTTCCAAACTAATCCAGAGTGATATGTGGGTGGTTCTTATTTAAACTCTCAAGAATCTCATCGTTGTTAATTATATAATCAAAAAATGAGTGAAATTTCTAAAATAATATAATTGTCTCATAAGTATGGAAGAAAAGCAGGAGCAATTTTTCTCCCCAACTGTTGAAGACCACAAAAAGTATCACCTTGAATGAAATAGGTCTACTTTTTATTGAAACATTATCTAAACATATTACTGAATGGATAGTTGATTCCTAGACTCTTAAAAGATGGCATTTAATAATTTTATAGCGAAACTGTTTATTTAATGATGAATAATAATAGGTTTTCAAATGTTTAATCTTAAGCAATTTAGTTTCCTGTAATTTTATTTATTCAAATTTGATGAAGCACATGTTCATTTTTATACATTTATTGAAGAACAGTTAATGTACAACAACAATATTGAACGAAAAAACAAATTAAATATGTCAGTAATAAAAACGGCTAACCAAGTAAGGTGAATACTAAGTCAACTGAAGAAATCTCTTTATTAACGAATTCTAAGCATGGGAAATTTCATTCTCTTCCTCTGTATCCACGATGGTGAAATAACGCATCTGACACCTATAATATTTCACAATGTGTCTCTGGTTCTCTCTCTTGCAAGACTAATAAACTCATAATTTAAAGTTTTCAAGTTTTATCAGTATTATACGATTTAAATACAAATTAACTAAGATAATTTGTTTCGATTACTCCTTTTATGCATATTAGTACATAGTACATTATAGTAAATTTTATCAACAGAAGACATTTTAAGATTATTGAAAACAAAAATAGCTAGGGGAAAAAAAGCTAAATAATTAGAGACATAACAAAAAATAAAATTAAAAAAAATATTCATGAAAGCACGCACACCTGCACATCTGCACACACATACATTTATATGCATACGTATACACACATGCGTTTATATATGTGTGTGCGCATGTTTTAAAATGTTTCGAAGTTACTGATTTCGATTATTTAAATGCAATTTTCTGCAGACTTGTACTATGCTTATATTCAGGACCTACTTAGATTTTCTTTTACATGTAAATAGGTTTTGAAATTGCGAATTGTTTTTGATGTATTATTTGCTTTCAACTGTAAAAAGGTTAAACAAAATTTTTTACGAAAGAAATCTTTTTATTCAAAAGAAATATTTAAAAATAAATAAATAAATAAATAAATAATATCCGGGTTAAAAATATTTATGTTGCAAAAAATGCATGAATAATGATTAGTTTTTTCCTCTTAACATTTCTCATTAAAAGCTGATCTTAATGAAAGAAGTAATAATAAAAAATAAAATAAGTTTTACTTGTTGTATATATATTTTATCGTGAAAGATAAAATAGAAAGAAATGCTACAATGAAGCCTTTCATTCTCCTTTCTTTGCTGAAAGTTGTTTCATTTGCACTTATGTAAGCAAGCGTAACTTACTTTTCTCAGAAATCTAAGGAAACAAATATTCTTTTTTCGTAAAATTTCCACTTAAGTTGTTAACCAACAATTAAGGTATAAAGAGGGGATGACTGTATGTCGTTAAAACTTAAGCAATTAGATGCTTGGTTGCTTTGTGTGTTCACTTTTATTGAAAAAGTCCGCTTTTAATTTTTATTTTAGTCTTTTCTTGCAATCAGTTATTTTATTTTTGGAGGGGTATTTCCATTTAAATAAAATTATTATTGAGAGGTATTTTGATTAACTGCGTATATGGCTAACAAGTTTCTTCAAGGAATACTTGTCCTTGTTAACGACACAGGCTGTGACTTAAGATGCCTGGTCGATTGCATAATTTTGATCCATCTAACGACTTAGGAGTTATTTAAATAATTTTTACATTCGTAGATTAATCAATGTGGAATCATTACTTGAGGCAGGAGTCGGATAAAATTTAATATCAGAACTTGCAATAATTTGTCGTGTATTTGATCAGAATTATTCCATTTTTAAGATACTTTATTCAGAAATATTTTTGAACCCTCCCACTAGCCTTCCCGTATTAAAAAATATCTTCATAAACTCCATTGTGAAGATTTTGAAAACGTTCTGGTTGCGTTTTAGTAATCAATTACGTTTTTATAGCCCTTATTCGAAAGATAATATAATTAATATGATATGCATATTATTATTTCAGAAATGACATTTACTGAAGATTTTCAATGAATCTTTTTCAAACTTTTATTTTCGAAAAATACTTATTTCCGATATTTTCTCTTTTCAATAAAATTCAATTATAATTATAATATTATGTCCCGCCATAAAATAATAGGTACATTTTAGAGATAATGGCTTAATTTCTCAAATGTTAAGTTTATTTAAAATATTTCAGAAATGTAATGAAATATGTAACTATATTGAAACAAATAAGCAAAATGATTCTCTTCCAGAAATTGTGATTATGTTAATTAGTATAAATGTAATTGGAAGTTAGAAATACATTTCTAAAGAATTATTTATTTCGCTAATGAATATTTGAAATTATTTTGAAGATCAGTTTGCAACTTATACATTTTTACATACTTTTTAATGGAATGGTTTCTCTTATTTATTGAAAATAAAAGCAAATAGTTTTTATTAACTATACCATAATTTATAATTGTTTTAATGTAGAATAGTGTTAAATCCCATTCACATTTATTTCTGTTTATTTTTAAATTTATTTGAACAGATTGTTTTGCTTTAAGAAAATCAAATATGCTTTTCCTTGTAAAGTAATAGAATTTGAAAATAATTTATGATGCAAATTTTTTCTACAATACTGACTTGATTCTTATTTTGCTTTTTGAAAAATCTAAAATTTATGTATAGCATTTTATAATAACATTTCGTTCGCCTTAAAAAGAACTATAATATGTGCATTCCGTAAATCCATGTAAAATAATCATGTTGTAGACTCACAAAGCGCTCTTTTATAGTATAAAATATGACTCTATAAATTTTTGCTACCCCTAAAATTGTTTAAATTAAGGTATAATGCAAGAACTAAATTCAAGTCATTTATGATTTATAGACAATTGTATTATTCGTTCGAGTTAAATCAGGTGAGCCATCCTGAAAGAAATGTTTTGGGGTTTTATTACTGTTGCCTGTCATAGTTTTATACGATTAGAAAGCGTAAAAAATTATTTGTATGCCTAGTTTTGAAATACTTTATAACATTTTTAAGCATAGTATTAAACTTATCACTATTTTGAAAGCCTAAAATAAATTCTGAAAGTAATAAAGCATTTTAAGAATAAGAGAAATTATTTGAAAGCTATTTCAATAAAATACTTTGAATATATACAAAATATGTTTCCTCTTCCATTAAAATGTCTTTAATATCGAATTAAAGCATTCCAGAGAGAGTTCCAGTCTTTTTCTACAGACACATGTACCTTTTTTTCTTATACAAAATAATAAAGTTCACTATTGAAATATATCATATGCAAAGCACTTATTTTTTTATCTGCTGATGCATAACTAATAAAAAAAACCATCCAAATCATACGTTTTAAAACCATTAGAACCACCTATACATAACGGAAAAACAAATTTATTACTCCGAGGACTTAGCACTTGTTACATAATGTTAAACGATTTAAATTAATTCATTTTAAGGAAAATAGTATACCTGAGCTACTCAGTGTTTCTTATTTGTCTTTATTTCAGTAGATGGACTTTTTCTGAAATCTGTCGAATTTCTGTATCGAAATTCATCCAGCACATTTTCGTGTACTTTGCGCTCGATTTCGTTGCTAGATTGCTTTTCGAAAGTGGTAAGTCACGTCTGGTGGGCTTGAATTAGTTGTAAAGCGTGTATTTTAACGTCAAACTAAGCGATACAGAACATCTCCATTATTTTTTTTAAAAATATGTCAAACTTTGATAAGATAAATAATTTTTTCTCGAGTTATGATACTTAAAAATAAATATGATATGTTAAGAGTATAGGAGGGGGAAAAAATTGTAAGATAATATTGGTGTTTCTGTGCATCCAATTGATCTATTACAGATTTTAAATTGGAAAATTATTCATCCATGGTTATTTTATTCTGAAATTGAAAAAATATCTACGTCCATATTTAGAGAAAATGAGTCCTAAATGGGGAAAATTAATTTTAAATATTTTAACACATTAGCAACAATGTGTGCCACTAATTTTTTGCGTTATATTATAATATTTGTACTCACAGTATACCATCTATATTGAACCAATGTACATTGTTTTTCGGAGAATAGTTTAAAAAATATCAAAATATCAATGAAACATATATATTATTTTATTTAAATGTAACTCTTGAGGGGGAGGAGCAATGTATTGAAAGTAATTGTGTGTTATCAAAAGATTAATTTACTCGATTTGAAAGCAAAATAATCAATATATAAAAATATCAACTAAGACATAATTAGATACTATTATATCTAATTTATGATAGTTAAAAATGATAAAATAAGAGATAATTGATTCATTTCATACACACAGATATTTTGATATATTAAACATTTTTTTATAAAAATGTCGTATTCTTGAAAGCTTTTAAATAGGAGAAGCAACACTTCCATTATGTCTAATATTTGTGCTAAGATATCTAATAAAGTGAATGATTTTTAAAGTGAATGAACTTTGCTCATGAAAGCTAATTAAATATGTTTAATTTACCAGGTAAGCTTTCGGCTTATTTTTGCCGAAAGATAAGAATAATATAATAAGATTTGATTTCGTTAAAAAAGGGTATATATTTAAAGAGGTTACATACTTTTCATATATTTTTAATGCCATTTAAAATAGAATAGCGTGTTTACAACTACTTTCCTTTATACGTATGTTCTAATGAAAATAACGAATCCGGGTTTATAAAAATAGCAATGAACTAATCACGTGAGAATCGTAAAAGAAACCACGTCTGAAATTATAGATTGCACCATATTGTAAATTTTTATTCCGATAAAAGTAGTATATATCATGGTCTTAAAACAGAAAACACTTTTTTTCAATGGATTAAATCTGTGCCCTTAATTGTCAAATTGTAATGAATATTTTATATATTTGTAATTTATATAATTACCTTTCGTAAATTGTTTCAAAAATTCCACGTTTTTCCACGTTTCAAAAATTCCAGGGAGAATAAATATAGTAGAATTTTTATAATCATAAAATTGTAGGTCTCTTTCTAGGAACATAATCACTTTCCCAATGTTTAATGTTATAAATGTAACTTTATAATACTGTCTAATTTCATTGTTATGAATTAACAATTTGTAAAAAACTTTAACTACTAGATTAACCAAATAAAGTAGCTACTTACTTCATTATGTCTGAACTATTTTCAGGTATAATTCAATTATTTTAAATATGATAAATATAATAAATTGAATTAAATCGATATAAATTGAATCAATTACCAAATTTCGTATTTATTAAAATATATCTGGTGAAGAATTGTGTGCCTCAGAATTCGTAATATATACAATGGGGAGCTTACAGCTAGTGAATATTGTATCAAAAGTAAAATAATTTTAAGCAGGGAATTATACAAGTTTCAATTTCATTCATTAAGTGATTTGTAGTAAAAATCATAATTATTTAATTTAATTTTCACAAACAATACCCAAATAAAATAAATTTACCATTCATTCATAATAAGAGTATCTTGATGTCTCCTGAAATAGTAATTATTTTTAGAAGCAACTTTGAAAAAAAAAATTAGAAAACTAGTGGAAATTAATGTATTTGTATGTACTGAGAAATGAATTATATCACATCCTCTTTAATAAGAGAAAATATTTATTATGTACTGAAAATATGAAATATCCAACAAACGGTACAAGTTACGTGGGAGTGCCTGGTTTATAATAATAGTAAAGACAATGATTACCTCCAAAAATTCGAAATATAGTTCCAAAAGTTTGCTATCAGCCCAAGAGAATTTATGATTATTGTTTCTATTTTAATTTTCCTTCATTAATCATTTTTTGTTTAAGCAAGTACATCAAAATTCATCTTTTAGACTTAATTTGATGTTTTTTCTGACCAACTACTTAAGTGACAGCTGAATATGTATATAATTATTATGAAAAAAATTAATTTTATGCTATAATCGATTGTCTTTTTTGTAAATTGTAATATTTCTCAACGGTCACTTTTGGAAAACATTTATTTTTCTTGCAACTAAGTGTACAAGTACATTATTAGAAACGTGCAGCATTTATAATACGTAAATTACGAAAATGAAATAATGAGCAAAAAAGCTAAAAAGATTTACATTTATAAGGAGTGATACATAAAAGACAAATTGAAGAATCTACCATGTATTTTTCCAAGAATGATAAACTAATACGCTTAGACTATGTAAATTATTATGGAAAATAATTAATTTGCTATGCAAATAGAACACACTGCAAATACGCAATGATTTCTTCTAAAAATAACATTACCATGTATTAAGTTTATTATTAACGATTTTTAAATTACAATGAAATCAAAGGTATACAATTATGAATTATATTACTTTCTTTCCAGTCATACTAAGTTTCTTAAGTGATATCTCAATTGTAAGAATACGGGAAATTAGGCAGAAAGATATATCTTTAGAAAATTCTGTAAGGGGAGAAACATGGATAACATATTGGAATCGTATCTTAAATGAAAAAAAAATTAATCCAAACCTTGGGAAAGTACTGAGTTTTTTTAAATCATAAACGTATCATATTTTCTCATTGCAATATACAGACCACATGATGGTTTCTTAATATAATGATTTTGTAAAAAATTCCTTTTATGAGTTTCTGTGTGAATTTTATTTTTGTCTGTGGCATGGGAAGTACTTGAATCGTTTATCACACTGTTATCTTCACTGACGCAATCGCACTTGGTGGTCGTTCAGAGATTCTATTACGATATTTGGTAAGAGATGTTGTTTTAAGGTTGATTCTCTTTTGCCTTGCTTTCTAATGTACTGCGCAAGAAGCATGGATTGATCTCATAATTATTATCATTTTTAGAGTTATCAGATTATCCAGAAATGTGTATTTGTTAGGTGTGACTGCATCGGATTGAAGGTCTCCAGAGTTACTCATGATGTAGTGTAATGGAGTTAACATTATTTCCAATTTATTTGTCTGCCAAATATCTTTACTAATTTAAGTATTTCTTGCTAGCCCAACCACAAACACACACACATCCAGTCTTTACTAACTTATACTTTCCTAACATTTAAATAAGACATAACTCAATTATAGGGAGTATGTGCGTTTTAACTATTTTAATGGCAAATCATCAAAATCATGCACTCAGAAATGCTTAAATTATTTGTTTCTTTTTGGCATCTACAATTCACTTCATGAAGACGTTCCGAATAGGAAAATAGAGTAGATTCGCGTTTGAAGATATCAATCTATAACATTAATAAGGTTTTGCTTATATCGTTACGGTAACTTAATAAAAATAATCATACTTGTTAATTGTTCGAATGATATACTTAGAAACTAGAGAAATAAGAATTTACAAATATTTAATTATTTTATCTTTATTGACATATTCCTTCCAGACGTATTAAATAAACTCACATTTTTGTTTTTGTAACATCATGACATTTCATATCTTTCTAGAAAACATCATATTAAGATATTTTGTAACAGCCAAATTTTTTTAGAACAAAAATCATTTGAATTACAGAATGTAGGTCGCTCAACATTCTTTACAGTAACGATTTTGTTATATTTAATAAATATTTACCTCACTTTCAGATTTCAATAATCGACATTCAACAAAATGATATAAGAAAAGAAAAATACTTACCTACAAATTGATTGTCACATTAACACCAGCTATTGTTGATTGTGTGAGGGATAAAATAACTTGTGAAACTAATTAGAAGAGTCTCCGTTTTCATAGTAATGTGTATATATCACCAGTTAAAGATAACGTAAAACAGATATAGGATTTGAAACTCATTTTACTCTACACTTGATACTTAGGATTTCAGTCATCATAATACATAGAACTTATCAAAATCTATCAAATTCAATTTTTTTCAAAAACATGATTTCCAATGCAATTTTTTAAATTGGAAAAACTAGAAATGAATAGTTTGTTTACTATTTATTAAGATTAGTTTATTAAAAGAGAGAAAAAAAAATATGATTAAATTACGAAATATCACTGTTTTAACTCTATTTGATTACTATTTTTTTAGAATTTTCCACGAAAAAATTATTTAAGACTCGCACGTTTTAATTTATTTTCCTTGCTCCTTATGCAGAAAACTTCACATTTAGAACAACAGAGTCTCGACATTTGTAAGTATAATAAGTATAAGATTAGCAAATATAGTGAAATTTCTCTACTTTTTTTTTTAAATTTCAATAGTTGTACACAAAAGAAAAAAAAAACATTTGAAAATAATTTTTCTTTTTTCTTGTGCTAAAGGAAATACCCGTTTTAGGGGGAAGGACAGTCTCCAATCATAATGTATTTGTGCCAATTTTAGTATACGAGTGGTGTGGCTATTAAATAAGAAGTCTAACTCCCTGAGATATTTTTTTTTTATTTCATACATATTTACTTATTATCACTTTAAATATACCTCCCTCCTCTCTCCCTTCAACGCTATGTTCGAATTTTCCATTGTTGAAAACAATACAGGAAATCTTCTTTCAGCTCCTTCAGGACGCTTACCATTTTCTCCTTCACAGCTTCAACAACTCACACCGTTTCCTTTTAATGCAGGTTGCACATTAGAAAACAGATATAAGTTGCATGGATCCAGTTCCGGCGAACAAGGAGGGTAGTCTGACACTGAGGTGATGTACTTGGCTGGAAAACTGTTGACAGATAATTTAGAAGGAGCAGATGCCTTATCTAGGCGGAAATGTTTGCTTATGGATTCTTTGTCAATCCCTACTGTCTTAGCAATCAAACGAGAACTTAAACGGTGGTCCGATAAAACCACATTACCAATTATTTCAATATTGCCATCCATTTTTGACATGGAAGGGCAACCCAGCTGGGAATTATCTTCAACGTCTTCTCGATAATATGTCAAATGCTTAATGAACTCAAAACATGCGCAGGCGATAAATATACATCTCTATACACTTCTTTCAATAAATGAACAACACTGTTTTTCTAAGCTTTTTGAGAAATTTGACAACAATGAGCTATCATTTATCATTTTTCTATTGTAAAAAAATGACTGTGCTGCGAACAAATTCTACGAGTATAAGGATTTGCTTACAGAAACAAGAGATACTGCATTCGAAAGAGAAGGGTTCGCGCTAAACAGTTGTGGATCGCTGCCGTTTGGTGCATACTTTCTTTTTCTGCAGCAGCGTTAGTCTTGTAATTTAATAAGCCATATCTATTCATACACAAACATATATATATATATATATATATATATATATAATATCAACCAAATTTTTGCATTATGCATCATTGTCTTACACTTTTTCACCAACCAACAGCATGCCTCTTTTGAATTTATTGAGTGATGACGTGTTTTTTTTTATTTCGAGTGTTTGATTTCTACCTACAAGCACTTTGTTTGAATGAAAATTGTTCTATCTGTCTTCATACCTTTCTAAGTCTCAATTTCTTTTTATTTCTTGCAAATAATTTTTATATTATTGATTCCCTTTTAATTTTTGGAATGGTAAATTATATTCTAGCATTTTTGAGTGTTTTTGTACTCTGGTTTTTCAAAATTTGTTAAAATATTTCTTTTTGTCCTTTTATATTATTTTTCATATTTTTTAAGTATATGTATATGTATATATATATATGTGTGTGTGTGTACATAAAATACTTTATAATTTCTAATCTTAGCAGCACTCTTACAACCAAAGATAATCTGGTAATCTCCACCTTGTTTGGAGAAAGGAAGAAAGGAGTAAACATTTTTTTAATTTCAGTCTTAGTGTTATATCTCTGCAACACAATTTTCTTTTCATCAGCTCAAGAAATTCTGAACTTTTTCTCGTCTACAAGTGTAATAGAATTTAAAAATTCTGGAGTCTTTTGAATGTAGGTCATTGAGAATTGTAGTTTAACCTTTCGATTTACTTCACGTAAAAATGCTTTCTTATAACAACTCACCGATGAAAATGACATTTTCTTAAAATGTTTCTGACAGTTTGTGCACTGGTAGACTATTTTGACGCACTTCTAGTGCCTCTAATGCACTTCCAATGACAAACTTATTACTCTCGTTTTAGGATAGCAAGTAATTTTCTTAAAACGATAAATCCTTCATTTTCATAGAAATATACTGTACTGGACTTCTCTTGTTTTCAATTAAATTGGGTTTTCTTCTATTTCCAAACAATATTATGAACTGTAGATTTACTAACAATTAATATTTCACCTAATTTACCCTAACTTTCCCCACGGTTTCATTGATAAATTATAAGTTCTTTAATATTAATAGAAATTTAAGAAGATTTTCAATTTATTAACTGCATTCGGTTCACGAAACCCCACATCAGTACACCAACTGAGCAAAAGACATATCAAAATTTCGGCCATGGTGATATTAATGTTTTGTTGTAGTTCAATGTAAGGTCAGAGAAGTTGAGCAGGAGCTCCTTTGGAATACAGATGCATTTGATCATGCATCGATGAAGTCACAAGGATATAAATATAATGTGAAAACTATCAACGACTTTAATAATAATCTTATCTCAATATCTATGTAAAATCAACTAAAACGAATAGCCTTTCTCTCATTATTTTAATACGTCTTATTATTTGAGTTTAAGATTAAACCACATGCAATATCAGTAGTGTTGTCCCTTTTAGTGTACGAAAAAACAAAAGAATAACGTAGAGAAGATATACGTGACAACGTGTTAGTCTTGAATATGAACTTAGCTCTTGAACACCAATATATATTTAGCTTCAAATTAAACATCAGACTTGGTTAGAAATCATTTTATCTAGTTGATTTGTCAAAAATGACTATTTAAATTGCTCATTTCCACAAAGCAATTTAAGACTTTTTTTATCATTACTTTCAGTTAGTACATGATATATATATGTATATATATATATATATATATATATGTTTGTGTGTTGTAATTTTTTAACGATGTTTTAATTTAATTTTGAATTTTTTAAAATTGTACTTAGTCATCAGATATGAAAAGTAAGAAAAATAATTCTTACAATTAAAAAAAAAATTCAAAACATTTTCGAAACATTGTTTTGCCCCCAACATTTTTTGGGCCTCTATAGCTTGTCAATATTGATCCGCAACAAAACGACCTTCAAAGAGATCCTCTTTAGATCGTTCCAAAAAAAAAAAAAATAAGGGATGGAAAGCGCTCATAAAACGAAGTAATTACGAATTTATCTCCCATATATTTACACATTAAGGAAATTTTGTTACTATAGAATTATCCACTTATGCAAATGTATCAGAGTGTGCGTTCATAATAAGCAGCTATTTGAAAATGATGTCCTTGGATTTCTGAAAAGAAGTATCTGTGCCAAGCGCCATGATTAAATAATACCCTAAATGGAATTGAAGAATCTTCTGGAATATAGAAACAGTTGTAGGTATTTTTTTCCCTCCGAAGTTGAAACGTAATGAAATACTTAAATATGTAAATGTGAACTTTATTTTCAACCAAGTGAGTAATAAGAGTGTTTTTTCTCTTAATAGTTTGTGCAATTTACTAGTCTTATCTCTAGAAGAAAAATACATGCTGTAACAATATTTAAATGTTGAAAACAAAAAAATGGAATTCATTTCAGTAAAATAAGATCTTTTTTTCATCAGTTTTTATTAACTTATAAATCAAGCTCTCTTTAAGTTATCCGTTTAAGAATACCCATTTCGTAGTCTTAAGACCACAAAAAACAATTATTACTATTATTGATCGATAGTTTTGTTCATACATTTCTTTTATTTGAGCAGCTTATATTTTGTTTTTAATAGTCAGACAAAAATAATAGTTTACTTCTTTATAAGGAAAAATGATTAATAATTTTTTTTTGAGAAAGAACATAAGAATATATTATGTTGCTATTTCTGGGTTGTTATATATATATATATTTATTGATATACAAATTTAATTTGATAAATATTTATTAATTTTGCTATTATTTTAAATTTCTTTATTTGAAACGAGAAATACATAACATTGGAATTTAAGAATTACATTTTTTTTTTAATTCTTTTTATATGTGCAGCGTTTAACTTATAATTAGTCGGTGTTTCGTAACAAAAAAAATTAATAGATGTTATGCGTTAGTGAATGACATTTTATGTATGTAACCTAATTACATAGTTTTAATTAAATGTTTCTCAAGAATTATTGATTCATATAAGTTTTATGAGCCACATATAGCTTTTTAAGTGTATGTTAATAGTATAAATTGTATGTAAAGTAAATTCTCTGTGTCAAGCTTTGATTCAAACGTTGGCAACCTATGATATTAAGGCAAAAAAAATTAGATTAGCTATGTTAAACACTGTTTATTGTTCTGTTATTTTCTCGTTATCTTTAAGTCAAGCGATTAAAATTTGTATAAGATTATTTTAAATTTTTAGAGCATAAGAAAATTAAACGAAATGTCACTTTCTTGACTAAGTAAGTTAATTGAAGAGTTAAGTCAACTCAGTAGTAAATATTTTTCACATGGTTAAAATCCATGCTTCTGAATGAGTACTACGCCCCACAGAAAGGCAATCCGAAATTTATCTCGTTTAGACCTTAAAAAACCAAACATTTATTATGATCAATTTTAAATACATGTTTGTTTAAAGCATGTTTTATATGGAGCAGTGCTTTGGTTTAGGTTTGGAGAAATATCAACCACAGCTTAATGTAGTTTTAATGGGAAATAAAAATGTACTGGAAATAAAATGTATGACGATATATTTGAGCATGGATTGCACATCTATACATTTCGATATAACACATGGATCAATACGTCCCGAGACTAACATTGAAAACAACATTTTTTTTGCAAATTTTTTTTTATTCGTCAACATAACTCCTTTTGTTAATCACCTTTTAGGGTGATACAATCGTTCCAACGCTTTTTCATTTTTTTTGTTTTTTTTTCAAAAAACATTTTTTTTTTTTTTTTCGCAAGAAATCTTTTTTGTTGCGAGTAAATAGCGATAAACAGCTTTCTGAATCATCGACTCGTTGCTGTTTTTGTTCCATCGAAAGCAATCGCGGCACCCACTTGGAAAAAACCTTTTTCACTTCACTTCAAAAAACCTTTTTCAGTAAATACACTTCCATATGATATCTGTGTCATCTCAGCAATCTCACGGAGCTTCACTTTACGATCTTTCATTATAATTTTTGTCACTTCACTCACATTTTCCGGTGTAACGGCTTCCACAGGTCTACCTGAGCGTTCCGCGTCATTTGTGTCGGTACGACCACGTTTAAACTCGTCAAACCACCGACAAATCGTTGCTTTTGATGGACAAGAGTCCGGGTAACATTTTTCAATCCATTGTTTCGCTTGCACGGTGTTTTTACCCATTAAAAACAATGTTTTATCAGAACACGAAACTCGGTTTTATCCATTTTTTAAACAAACTACAAAACGACTTTACTCCAACCTCGATAACTCAGCTGTTTCTGGTCCGATGGACTTAAAATTTTGACACGTTTCAAGCAAAGGTTAGTGCTCTAGAAAGACCTGGTTTACTACGAGCGCCATCTCTGGGTTAGTCTCGGGAGTTATTGATTGATGTGTTAATAAGTGCAAATTATAAAAAATAAATTAAGTGATTTTGAGTATTATTTATATACAAATCCATTATTACTCATTCATCAATTATTTAGTCGAAACTTAGTATTTAATAATCGTCTACTACTTAATCCGAAGAAATATAGCTATGACGAATTCCGTTGATTGATATTATGAAACGTACAGATATAGGACAAAATAATAGCAAACCAGTCACAAAATGAATTTTTTATTAGTAAGGGGTTGGAACACGTTTGCCCTGAATGACCGTTTGCTTTCGAAGTGGGATTGACGAAAAAAGGTATTGAACAATGTCCATTGTATTTCGCACCCATTCCACTTACATGGCCGTCTCAAGTTCAGATAATGTGCATGGAAGAGGAAATCGAGAACTGCCTTTGTTCTCTAAAATCCCCACAAAACTCAATGATATTCAGTTCAGGTGTCTAGGGATACCTAGTTAGATATTCCACTTCATTATCATGCTCATGTATCCATGTTTGAACACAGAGATACGTGTGAACAGGGACATTGTCATCTTGGAACACAGTACGTTCTCACGTAAGTGAGTCTGAAGCATAGGGTGAAAATGATTTGCGAGAATGCTTCGATTATGGTTGCCTGTGGTCATCTCCCTTAACAATAGAAAGAGGGTATTTTTTCCTTTACTAAAAAGACGGAGGACCTTCAAAATGACGGGTAGAAATAAAATCAAAAGTGAAATACATGAAAAATAACAAAAATATAAATGTTTCAAAACAAGAAATAGTATACTTTATAATTTATTGAATTTATTTATGAGTATCTATATATATTAAAGTATATAAAATGCAATAATTCAAAGATAAAATTTCTAACAAATGAAACGAAATCATACTAAATTAAAAAATTTCGAAAATCAAGCATGACAGTAAATAAAAATCATTTTCAAATGTGGATTATTATGTTTGGAATAGTTCAACTAATAATATAAAGGATACAATGACCTTATTTACCTCTATTAACTGGCTAAATAAGTAAAATATCGTATTATCCGATAAATTTAACGCAAATTATACTTTTTTTACAGCTGCACTACATTTACCACACACATATCGATTACATTTGCAAAATGTATATGCAGTCCTGTTTTTCCTACACAGCCCAATTTGGTATTAGGTAGATATTTTTAAATCAATATGTGACCAGAAATTTGAGAAATAGTGCGAGGGATGGCTTTCCTTATTTCATGATTTTGTGAAATTTTTCATAAAGTTGAAGTAAAAAATCTTTTCTGGGTATTTCGGGTAGCTTCTTTGTACACATCCCATGCATTTATTGCAGCTAAATCCAAAATATTGTAAAAAACGTGCTTTGGCCATCTTCGACTTCCTGATTTTACTGAATAGTTATAGACCATTTGATGAAGAGTATTCACGCCATACTTAGTATAAATGTAAAATGCCAAATTTTGGGGCACTTTCATTTCAATATCTATTATGCTAATGATTTGATGTAGAGTTGTTAGAACCAAGGCATTCTTGTTCTTCTTACATTGATACATAGTCGTGGAATCATTGTGTTTATAACACGATACATAATATAGAAGATGATTTGAACATTTTGTGGTGTCTGGAATTCCCCGGCTTGATTGCTACATTGTGTCGATAATGTTAGCACCTTTGGTCTTCTTGTAGATTTTTTATTTAACCATAAAAACTTCAATAATTCCTTGAACCTCTCCCGTGAAAATGTAGGTATCCACGTCTTATTCCATAAATTACTGAAAGAGTTTTCTTTGACTCAATATGTTTCTCAAGCTTACAAAAGAGCTAAAAAGCATCTAACTCATCCATTTTCAACGACCATTTTTCATTTTTATGCTGCCTTTTATCTTTTGTTTCAGTACATTCCAGTATTATTTTCTTCATTGAGTTATCTACCAATAGTTGCAAAATGCGCTAGATATTCTTCCGCTTTCTTCGCGTATCTTTTCAAAAGAAGACATCCCAATCAGTCTCGATAGTATATTTTGGCTTTTCAAGCATCCAGGTTTACTACTGGTAGACATCCTTGCCTATATAGTGCCGTCTCGTGCAACTTCATTACTTGATGAAGGTCCCACATCAGAAGTATTCAGTAATGTAACATTGTTTTAAGTCTTCCTTCTTTTTCGTTTAATTTTTAGAAGTAGATTTGTAAATTTATTTTTGGTTACCGAAACTTGTTTTGTGCTTCGTCCTCAAATTCCTTATCTGTATTGGATGTTTCAATTATTTTTGGAAAAATTTCGTCATCACTCTTGGGTATTTTTTCTCCTTCTGATTAATTTTCATCTAATTTACGCTGAAGTTGAAATTTTTTTTCATTACTAAATTCCTTACGACGAATCATGTTACACTCAATATCAAATACTATTCAAATAATACGATTTGTTCGTCGTCACATAATTCTCTTTTGTGCACTAGTCGCATGACTGAATAAGCAGGTATTTCTCTAGAAAATATATGCTTAGCATTTCACATAAAAAAATTTGTATTTTGGAAAAAAATGGAGAAAAAGTATAGGAGTAAGAGTAGGAGATATGGGCTCTTTTATTCAAATAATAACTTTTTATATTACCTAATATTTGTTTTTTTATTAGATATTTCGTTTTTATTACGGTTTTGTGATTTGCATTGTCGATTTTTTCAAGCTTTCCATACTGACGTCAGAATGAGGGCTTTCTGTCTTTCTGTCTTTTTAGTTATACAACTAACGCTATCTCACTTTACTGCAGAATAAAATTTTGTACACTTGTGTGTATGTTTTACATAAAATTAATAAAAGTCAAACCATTTCAGAAGTATGGGAACAAAATTATAAACGTAGCACATAATAAAAACTTAGAAACTGTCAAAATTATGACAGCCGTCTTTCTAATATTAAGACAACGAGAAGCCCCTATTCATGGGAAAATATTTCACCCCACTCTATCACAGAACACACTCCATAATTCCCGTTTGGAACCTGGCTGTAAACTTGAAATGCGTTTCCAGGTATTCGCCAGACGTACACAAGTCTGGTAGCCTGGAAGAATGTGAATGAGGATTCATCAGGCAAGATGACTTGTTCCCATTGCAGTTGTGGTCCAGTTTAGGTAGTATCATCACCCCTGTAGTCTCATCATAACATTTTGCACCGAAATTAACTGTTTTAAAAAAAGCAACTTTGCCATGAATGTTCGCAGCTTGCAACTCCCGTTGAATAGTTTTCATGAATATGGGGCTCTGAAGGTGGTTTTTCATCTCGGACGTTATCTGCGATAGCGTTGCCTTGCTTTTTCAGGTAATTATCCTCTTTAACATTCGTCTATCATGGTACTTCAACTTTGTCTTTCTCTCATTGTTGTGCTTCGCAGAAGACATCTTACCCAAATTTGTGCAGCCTGTCATAACCCTTGACACAGAGGTCCAGGAAATACCCACAAGTATGACTGTTCTAGACATGGATGGTACAGGAAAGCAATCTCCAAATATCATATTTTTGTGACGTTGGAGAAGTAGGGCATAATCATGCTTTGCTAGGGACGGAATTTTCTTTTTCTAGGAATTTTCATCCAACTTTCACACTACCACCACTAAGTGGCACACTGTTGCAAAATGTGAAGGTCGTTTATTGGACGGTTGAAGGAGGACTCATTTTTAAATAGTTGTTCCTATTATTTTGTCCTATACCTGAAATTACTTAATAATAATCAGCCAAAATCTTGAAGCAGTTTATCCACTTTTTAAATAAACAAAAATCAAAATAAATGAAGTGCTAGTAGTGTTTTTTTAACTTGACATTAGTCAAAATTTTATAAAAATATCTACATATTGTATGATATCTAAACAGAAAACTTCTAGTAACGGGACCCGAACAATGTACATAAACTCCAAATATCTTCTTAAATTTAGTTTAACATCGGTAGCACTCCTTCGACTCTTTCGAATTTTCCTGCCTCTCTTTTTCTAATTTTCGCTGTACTTAAGGTATCCGTACACCTTTAAAACGTCATTTTTGTCAAAATTTTCGATTTTCTAATTTTAACATCAGTTTAAATTTTAAACCTTTTTCTTTCTAATAATGTTTGAATTTTGCTTATACCTTATTTAGAACTTAAGTTACAGGGATTTGAATTTTCATCGTTAGCTGATTCTTGAAACCGGAAGTGCATTTCTGCAGACAGGAAGTTGGAAGAAATGTTTGTTTACATTTTTATTTTTCGAAATATCTTTTATATGTACAATGGTACAAAATAAATAAATTTTAAAACATGAATCTGAATTTTCAGAATGTTTGAAAATACATTTGGCAACAGGTTTTTAAATACATTTTTATCTTGAATCTGGCAAGAAAAGAGAATCGTTATTGTTTGTTTACATCTGTTTTGGTTTCTGTTCTCATTCTTATAAGTTTCTGATTAAGATTGTTTTTATTGTTGAAAAGCTCAATTTTTTTCGTTTAAAATGGGAAATTCAAAAAGGAGAATTAGTGTTAAAAGAAAAAGACAATTTCGTGGTAATGGTTTTACCAAAAATGATAGCAAAAATAGTAATGTAATTGCTAATGCCAGTGCTTCAAAACTGAACCTTTCTGCCATTCTAGATGAAGAAATTGCTGAATATGAAAATAAAACGCTAACCAGTAACAGAATTATTGACATAGAACTCCTTCTATGCTCAATTTTACAACTTTGTTGCCCCAAATGCTTCCACGATGGTTTGCTGTTACATGAAGACTCGAGGTATGGATTGTGCTCAAGTTTTGCAATAAAATGTAAGCATTGTGACTTTTGCACAGGATTTTCCAGCTCGAAGAAAACATTAAACTATCCTGAGATAAATGCAAGATTTGTTTATGCCATGAGACAAATTGGGAAAGGTTTTTCTGCTGCATATAAATTATGTGCAATATTAAATTTACCTAGGCTCAGTAAAATTACATACACCAATCATGAGAATAAACTTATGTCTGTGATTTCAGAAGTAAGTGAACTGTCAATGCAAAAGGCAGCTAATGAAGTTTTGAATATTTATTCATCTAAAAATAAACTAGCTGAATGCGGTGTTTCTGTCGATGGAACATGGCAGCGTAGAGGTTACAATTCTATGAATGGGTGTGTTGCTGCTTTGTCAATCGACACTGGCAAAGTAGTGGACATTGAAATAATGTCATCATATTGTCCGACCTGCAGAAAGCTTTCGAAAATGCCTAAAGGTATTGTATCCGAGACGCTTGAAGCAGATCATGTGTGTCGAAGCAATTTTAAAGGTTCCTCATTAAAGATGGAAGCTGTTGGCTCAAACAGGATCTTCAAACGATCAATTGTGAAACGAGGTTTGAAATATTCACACTATTATGGGGACGGGTATTCTAAAGGCTTCATCAGCGTGAAAGATACATATGGAAAAGATAGCGTAACTAAACTGGAATGCATTGGGCATGTTAAGAAAAGAGTAGGTGCGAGATTGCGCAAACTGAAATCCAAAAATAAAAGTTTATCTGGTAAAGGTAAACTTACCGATTCGTTTATTGACAGATTGCAAAATTACTATGGAATTGCTGTTCGAAGTAATGTAGGCAATCTACTCAAACTTCAACAGAACGTCATTGCGGCCTTGTACCACTGTGCATCGAGTGGCAAGAAACCAATGCATGGACAGTGCCCTATCGGGAAAGATAGCTGGTGTTATTATCAGCGAGCACTGTCATGCGGCAAAAAGCCCAAAGAAAAATATAATGGCTTATCCAATGATGTATTAAATTTAATTAAACCTACATATTTAGAACTGTGTTCTAAAGAACTTCTGTCAAAGTGCCTTCATGGTAAGACACAGAATGCCAATGAATGTTTTAATGGCATAATTTGGCAGAGGGTACCGAAATAGATTTTCGTGTGCCTTAAAATTTTAAAATCTGGTGCGTTGGATGCTGTCATACAGTTTAATGATGGGTACAAGGGCTGCGTTGAAATTTTAAGGAAATTAAATGTAACGCCTGGTTATTTTACCTTAAAATCTTACAAACACCTTGACAGTTGTCGAATTTTTGATGCTGAACGTCATTCAACACCAAATGTAAAGCAGCGTCGAAAAATACTCAGAGCTCTTAGGAGAAAAAAAATTAATGTATTAGAAAGCAAAGAAGGTGTTATATATAAATCAGGGGCATTTTAAATATATTTTATTATGTTTATTATTAAAAATTGCAATTGAAAGTTTGTTTTTGATTTTTCTCAAAATGAGTTTTCTCGACATATTTACATATGACAACGTAGATATCAGAAAAAGTTATGAACCAAATTAATTGAAATTTTAAAGTATCTTCCTTATACAATTTTTAAGAACCCCTACCACTTTCATGATTATAAAATTGATATATTTTTAGTAACAAAGGTGTAAATCATGTACTGTTGTAACTTTTTTTATGATTTTTCATTGTTATTTGACTCGAAACACAATAAAAATTATTGTAATAAGAAAGTGATCATGAAAGTAGTACCGGCCCCCAAAAATGTTATGATGAATAAGGTAAAAGTTACAGAATAATGATATTTTTGTTTACTTTTGAGTTATGAGCGTTATTCTAATAATCAATTTATGTACAATTTTCACTATGTTTTTCACTCCAAAAATTTTTTTTGATTTAAAAGCAAATTATTAAATGTGTTTTTTATAGTTTTAGGTTATATTTTAGCATAAAAAAATATTTTTATAACAAATATCAATGTATTTCAAAAAAATTTCTTCGAAGGTGTACGGATACCTTAATCTTAAATATTAAGGCTCTTATCACAAGTATCACAGTTTTTTCTCAAGCAGAGGTTCTCATATGAAGGTTCGTAGTAAAGTAGCCTCAGTGGTTAGTTAAGGAGAAATGCTTTTAAGAACCCATTTCAACCCCTTTTTGTACGAGAAATGTATTATACTTGTGGATCTAAGCGATACATCATAAAACTAAAAAAAATAAAAATTTAAAAATTTCTGTTATTATCTGTTAGGTGCTCTTTAAATTTAAATATATTTTTACGTAGAATTGGAGATATTTCAACTTTTCTCTAAACTATAGAATCTCGTAATCTTATGAAAGTTAGATGTTATTTTTAAGTGCAGTGTATTTCCATCTTCCGTTTGCTCTAATAACATTAGAAATATTTCTTTTTTTTAAGAAAATACTCCACATCCAAATGTAACATGAAGATAATTTCCTCATCAAACTTCAGTAAGATTTCCTTCTCATTCATAAAATCAACTCTAATCACATATGGGTATTTACTGAATCTTTTCTATTTCTGCGAGCTCAAATTCCTAACGCAAACCATTTATGTCATACGTACCAAATTTTTACATGTGATACCCATAGCCACAATAATTGAAATATTAGATGCGGTTCTAGGTAAGAATGAAAAAAAATATTCATAATTTATTTCAATGCAAGTAAATTATTTTTCACTCCAGTTCTCATAAGGCTTTTATAAGTGATGTTGGACGATATTGGCTTTTATAACGATTGCAACAATATTGGAATATGAAGAATTTGTGTGCATTAAGTGCACTTTGATTAACCCGCAGCTTATATCCTCTTTCTATTCGATAACGTACCGGGATTAACTGAAGGTGAAGTATTACGAGACCCTGAATGTCTATACCTTCTACCTGGCTGTGGATAATCTTAGCGATAGTTATTCTTTTTATTGGGAGGCCTACGGCACTTTATCATCATCTATTGGGTCTATAACATTAGTTTTGGTTTGTTTCTGGTATAGTCACTGACTTATTTGGTAAATATCGGTCTTCGAATTTAAATACTTTCTGAAGGAGCTGATCTTTTGTTGTATGGCTCCTAATTTCTAAGAATTCCAATATGTTCGATGACATCCGTTGAATTATTTGTTGTATATTAGAATGATATAAAATCGTATTTAAACTACTTTAAAAGCGATTCAAATAATATTATAATGAAATAAAACCAGACAAATATAATTTATTTAAACATTTTATCGTTATTCAAATTTAAAATTAAATTTCAGCTAACCAAAATGCATCTGCGATACCGAATATTCATGGTCACTATCTTATGGTTGACGTCATTTTTATTGCCTTTGGTTAGTATCCTGATGTTTTTAAAGAGCCGTTGTGTAGAGCGCTTAATGTATTTTAAATGTATTGAATTTTATATCCTTACTTTGGAATAGTATAATAACTAAAAGAAAAGGCGTATGATCAGGTATTGTCCTCATCACTTAACCAATTATTAAAATTAGGAGTTTATTTTCCAATAGTCTTCGTGTTATTTATGCAATGTTATTATAGAAACCCAGTCTACTAGTCTTAGGTTTCTGAAATTGTAAATATAACGTCATTATTGTGGAATTTAGACATTCTTACCATATAAATGTTTCGTTCAAATCTGCTAATAAGCTATTATATATGTAGAATATAAATAAAATGCTAGATAATAAAGATAGGACCTGTTTGGAGTTGAACTTTATTTTTCAATATACAAATGTATTTCGAGGCACAAATTAATGGTTTACCGTTAGAGCCTCGATCATTTTTTTAACACTTCTACCCTCTCTTCAACAGGTCTCACATTGAAAACTTTAGAAAAAGGGAACTATCAGGGATCCTTTCACTTTTCTAGATGGTAAGTCCATATTAAATTCCACAATATATTATTTTAAATAAAAAGTATGTAATCAAGTATCTGATAGAATGTGTGTGTGACACACTTTAATTTAAGAATCAAGTTTGTACTTTCATTATCGACATAGTCATGCCTCTTCGAGTGCCATATTAGTACAGTAATGTACTCATACCCGATGTTTAAATGCAAGTGTGGTTCAGGTCACATAATTCCTATCGAAGGGCATCGTGTATGGATTGTTTCATATTCGTCACATTGGGCTGATGCTGATGTGAGGTGTAGGGAAATACTTCATGTTTCTATTACAGTTCAAAATAACTAAACATATTGGTTTTGTTAAGTGTGGATTTATGTTAGGATAATTTGACTCACTAGAAAAATTCTACAGAACTATATTTAAAACCAAACAGATTCCATTTATTTAGGAATTTTTGAAAATGTACTTTTATAAACTTTTGACAAATTTACAAATATTTAAAATGCTTAAGTTTGAATGAATATGGGTCTAAATTTGAACAATATAAGTACACACACAACTGCCACTATTCACACACACACAACTGCCACAATTTTGGTGTTAAAAAATTTGATAAAGTAGCAATTGTGTAACTGGTTGATTCTTAATTAACTTTATACTTTAAAGCAACACGAGTTCTATTGTTGACAAATCTCAATTAAGTGATGAAGATGACACTTGAACTAGTACCTCCCTCTCCAATTTTAAAAGTTTTACGTTCAGGAAGACTTGAGATCTTGATAGATTTAAAGTGCATCTGATTCTGTATACTGCGTGCCTTCAGTGGCACCTGGAATTGAACCCTTGACACCGAGAAATCAACGCCGTCCATTAATTCACGACAATGATCATTAGATTACCATAGCCACTGTTGAACAACAAATGTTTCTGGATGGGTTCAAATTGAAGAGATGCTTTTTTTCAATACATTGCAAAATAGAAAGAAAAAAATATATATGTAGATATCTATGACATATTTTTGGCCCACATATAATTCGTTCTTAAATTATAAAAAAAAGAAAATTTTCACAAAATGAACAGAAATCATTGAAAATACGATAAATTCTGAAACTTTTGACCAATATTTATTTTTCTTTAAAATTTTTATTTATTTAAATATATTAAAATTTTTAATATATTTGGTGCATGATGTGAATTTCAGCCCAGATGCCTATAAAGAGAGCGTGGAAGTTTGGAAAAGGACTGGCCTCCTCAGGTACAATTTCTTCACTTGTTAAGAATTACGATGTTCGTTACCAATAGCTATGATGCTTCAGAAGGGGAGGTGAATAATTATGCAATCAATCAATTTCGAGTTTCATAGAACAAAATGTAAAAAATATGTATATAAATGTATGTATGTATTTGAATGTATAAAAATATTTCCCTTTTGAAGCCTTTTTGAGACTTAGTGTTGGACGAAAAGCTGAATTCAAATGTTTGACTAAGAAAGTATAAGTATTATGTAAAAAATCAAGTGATACGTTAGCAATCTTACTATTCATTTGTATTTCGTGGTCAAGTTTTTTCGTAATTGGAGCAATTTTTGTAGAAACATAATTTCCGGAATAAACAAAAAAAATTTAAAATATTTCAAAATGTTACTTCTTTCATAAATCAGTTACACAATCAGTTATGCATAAGAAAAATTTTCTTGAGGAAAAAAAAATAAACTAATATATTTTTCAAATAATTTTTTATATAAAAGGCGAGCAGGTAGTCGAATAATGAAGTATTTTACTTGCCTCACTTCGGCTTGTTTCTGAAGAGCTTAAATGTATACATATGTGTACATTTATATTCAGATGTATGGAACAGAATATTTATTACAATGCCTCTCTATATTTTCTTCCATTGATACTTTAGATTTTCTCTTCAAAATTGCTTTTTATTGGGTAGTTTTGTGCTTAACTGAGTTGTAATTTTTAATTAATGTCTTATATATGGTTTGAATTAAAATTATTAAGTGTAATTTTTATTCAAAAAAAGTTTACTTTTTATTACTACATTTTGTATTTTTCCAAATTAAAATAATATTTTTGATTTTATTGCATAGCTATTTTGATAATTTAAAGATTTTTTTGCAACCGCATTTTGTTACTTTTGCAGTGCTTTAATTTCAATAAATTTTAATTGTGTTTCAGAGGCTAAAATATCTTTTTCAATGGGATTTTATACAATTAAAATTGTGCCTAATTAATTGTAATATTAAAACATATATATATATATATATATATGTATATATATGCAATTACAATTTCACATTCAAAAGGCTGTATAAGAAGAACTACTGATCAGAAAGATCTGATATTTCATTTGAGTATACGTGGAGCTGTAGGAATTAGTTTTGTAACAGATACACAACATATTTCAAAAGTGTAATTTTAGATGGTGCTGTAATAGTTACAAGAAGGTAAAATAATGATTGCTGTAAAATATATGTAAATTTTAAGATGCTAAGCAAAAGTTGTGACAAGCGCACTGCACATTAAACGAGTGATAAAAAGGCAATTGGCATGCGGTTCCTGTTTTTCTGCGTCTGAGAAAGTAGTCTCTAGCCATGAAGTTGTATCATTTAACATCGGGCACTGCTTGTGAAGCCTGTTGACAAGAATGTTCACTGAGCGGTAAATACATTGAAGAAATCTCGGACATTAAAGAGTGTAAAAAGCGGACTTTGGTCAAATTGCGGCTTGCGATCTGAAATTAAAGAGCGATAAATTTAATATATGGGTACATTTGATGTGAAATGTGACAGATGGAGGAAATCAATTGCTTTGATGTCAGTGGAGGATGTGTCTACAGCGTTGGTGGAAGAGTTAAGCAGTACTTTGGGAAGATATAGTGAATGAGGAATTTCCTGAACTTCAGACATGCCTATCAGCTTGATTCGTCCAATTTTGCAAAATCTCCTGCGATCCATTCAAAATTATGAATGCTCGAGGGTTAGTTCCAGCTAACCTATCAAAGTGAGCTGTCAACGTGCCAAAAAGTCAACATGTTCGCTTCATTGAAACTTCTAAGGCAGTACGTAAGTTGATAACGTCTGCTTCTTTTTCAATATATTTCTCTCTTAGCTCCTCTTCTAATTTTAGAATATGCTCTCTTCTGCTCAGATTAGAACCTTTTTCTCTTTAAGAATTACCCATGCATTAATCGCCCCTAGATCTTAAATGTTGAAAAACCTTGCATAGGCCTACGCCTTGATGCCACTACCCCTTTTATAGCTAAAGCTCCTGGAAGATACAATATTACAAAAAGGAATCCAGTTCATCGAAATAAATGCTTTAAGTTTATTTATTTAAGTTTCGTCATTTAATTTTGATATTGCTTCCCTTTATGTACATTTCTTTATGATATTCAAATTTTTATTAATCAGGAAAAGACTCCAGGAAGTTATGAGACTGCTATTAGCAATATTTCTTTTAGAATAGTGTGTAGATTACGGATATTTTTTTAGGTTATTCTGAATAGGCCTCCGATCAGATGAAACTGAACACTGCTGATGTATTTACAACATAGTTCCATTTTTCGCTTCTTATGATTCGATTTGAAGGGGTGATTGCTTCTCCAATTCTTAGTTCAGGTGATTGCTTGCTTACTTCAGTTTTTTTTTTTATTTTTTTTGTCTTTTTCTTAACATTTTTGTAATTCTAAGAATTTTATGAATTCCTAAATTGCATTTACTTGGAACACTTTCATTCAGATCGCTGTCACTTCAACTGGATTCTGACGGTGAAATTATATGAATAACTTTCCTAAATATTTTTTTCATCGTTTATTACAAAGTTTTTGTTATCAACACCAGATGTATTTTCTCTCATCACAACAATAATTTTTTGAAAGTTCATTTTGCAATTACAAAACTTCTTTCGAAAAATCTCTTCTGCTGGGTCATTATTAAACTAAATTCGTTTTATAACCACTATTTTTATTTAGCTGATAATTCTTCAGTTCTCTTTTTTTCAAAATCATGAATAAATAAAAGAAAATATTTTTTAAAAAAAAATCACCTTTTAAATTTATTACATTTTCTTAATTTTTATTGAAACTTCAAAATGCTATCAAAAGTAAATTAATTTACTGCTTTTTTGTAGCAAATGTACTGACATTTCCTTGATATACATTCTTGTACTTAATAAATATTAAGAAAAAAACATAGCATCAAACTTGGTTTGGATTACGAAATATGTTCTTAACCATTATAATAATCATCTTGTCAGACACGAATAGGAAGTTCGTGATCATCGCTAAATTTTTGTGCCAATTTATTTTTTTCACAATTCACTGTGAGATAAATTGTAAGTAATTTATAGTTCCTTCAGACTTTTATTGTTTATTCTCTTATTAAAAACTGTATGCGTCGCTAAATGAAATATGCAATTTTCTTTCTTCTGCTGAAATTTCATGTATGTTGATATTTATTATTGTAAATACAAAAAAGTATATTTTTTAAATTACTTAAGGTAAACGTTTAATAGCAATAAGGGATTATTTATATTAAAAAGGGATTAATGGTAAAATAATTTTTTTTGAGTATACAGTGGGTTAACATGTTCTGCTATTTTATAATGAGTCATTAGTAACTAATTGTCATTTCAAAACTTGTAAGCATTAACTAAAAAGTGACTATTTCGAGGTATTACACGACTTTGACACAATTTGCGAACTAATATAAGAATAAATAGGTTGGTCTTGACACAATTTGCGAACTAATATAAGAATAAATAGGTTAGTCTTTGAGTATATAAAGAAAGAAATACAACTATTTAAACTCTTATAAAAATGATGTAATTATATATAAACAAATTTTTGCTTTCGGTTACTTGATTTATTGATTCTAATTGTTAAACAAATAACAGTTTATTGTATAAATTTAAAATTTTACTGAATAGGAATTTTCCCACATCAAAACCAAAAGTATTTTCATTTTTACTACACAATAAATTGAATCTATGAAATATTTTGAACGTGAATAGTACTGTGATGCGTGTAATATTTTATATAATTCTGTAATTTTCTTCGCAGTTCTCAAAACTAAATTTGTTTTAATGTTCTTAGATTAAAATTTAAATCAGCTGCATTATTCAAATGAAAAACTTCATCTTGATTTAAATATTACATTACATAATTTTCCGTGTGAATTAAAACAAGCATTTTACAAAAGGGCGCTAAATTTAATAATAACAATTTTACCTTGAAAGTTACATGCAGCATCTTCAAGTAATGCGGTAGACTACATTTCATAAATTTAAATCCTATTATACGCCAAGCAATCACTAACATCTATATGCGAATCGTATGCATGTTTTAGTAGTTAACCACCCGAAATAACCTCTTTTGCAATCCTAAAATAACTTTCCTTGCATGTAAGCAAATATTTCCATTGCAGCGAATCTGGTTGAATAATAATTGTTTGCAGTCAAACATTGCAAATTAAAGCTCTCTGCTTTCTACGTGTAGTACGTGACCCGGTTATGCCACGCTAAGCTCGTAAGTTTATAGAGAGTTAGTTGCGTATGAAAGGGGTTTGTGTTCGCATGGCATAAATATTAATAATGCTCATTGATGTGGAACCACTGTTATACACTGATGTAATGATTATATGCAATTTAGATCCAAGTTCATCTGACCACTAAGTACATTCAAGACGGATTAGATGTTGCAGGTAATAACTGTCTATTGGTCACTACGAATTGCAAATGAAATGTATATGGTGTTTCTAATATAAATGAAAGATTAATGAGAAAATTATCTAATAATTTGCTTGGTATGTTTACAGGTAAATATATTTCATATGCATTCACATTAAGTGGTGTTTTATATGAGTATTTTCTAAATAAAAGCATATATTGATTTTCTCAGGAAGTGAATTAATATTTATACATCTAATACTTTAAGTGAGGTTATCATACAATCGAATTTCATTAATAAGAACTTATATTATTAAAATTAACTTGTTAAATTGCTCACAAATTTTGAATCAGATACTTAAAAAGAAGTTTTACGCTTAAAAAAGTCAATGTTAGTTTTTAGAATTATTGAAAAGATAAAAATTAATTAGGTAGTAAATTTACTAAATATTTAAAGGCTTTTCTGAATTGATTAAATCAATGATTTTTTTAGCTAATGAATTGTAAAGATTATTACATATAAGAGTTAATTTTTTTAAAGGATATTCAAATATGATAAAAACATATTTTAAAACACCATATTTAAATGATTCGTAAATGCAAAAATAAACAATAACTTTCAAAATAGCTGATACGCCATTCCAAAAAAAATGGCTTCTAAACACTTCAATTTTTGACAAGATATTACAAGGAGTTACAAAACAGGGGTACATATGAAATCCCTTGGAATCATAGAACCTTAAATGTCTATTGGCTTCAAGCAGTGACGAAACATATCTGGTATTGCACGTATCATACAATTTGGTCCATATATTAAATAACGAAGTAGCTAAACGCAATTTCTTCAGAAACCGTAATTTCTTTAAAACCTCTAAACAAGCGTGCAAATTTGTATCGTAGGTATGTTTTTTTTATCTGTGTAATTAACTAAAATAGTGAAACATACAACAATCATAAACTAAATAAATATATTACGACAATATATAATTTTATAAGTTTCTTCGGGTAAAGATTTCGAAATTTTAAAAGATTCATTTTGTCACATATAAAACATAGATTTCTGAGATATACTTCAAATGCCTGATTTCTTTAGCATACTTTTAAGTATAGTAGTTTGCTCTGATATTATGTTTCATTAGTGTTATGTACCACATTTTCATTATATATATATATATAACAAAGAGTGAAATATACATGCTAGAAGTATCTGCAAAACATATATCATCTTGGTCTTAGAAAATTCTTATAAGTTACTATTTAATGTTTTCTTAAGCCCAAGTATAATGATTTCGGAAATGTTTCTCGCTGAATTTACTTTCATCTATACAAAATCAATACCCTTTTCTTACAAATTCCTTCATTATATGCAAAAATCATTTTTGAGTTACTTTAATATTTAATATGTACTTAAACTACATAACCCATTTATACATTGAATTAAAATAGTTAATATAATATTGTAGTTTATATAATAAGCTCTGAATTTTTGCTAAAGGAAACAATATTCAAAAGTATCAAAATTTGTAGTTTTAACTATTTCTGTGTGAAAGTAAAACTTTAATGTGATTATTATCTTGTTTTAATAGTTTGTTTTCACTTATACTCAATAATAGCATTATAACACATTCAACTTTGCAGTCTGTGGGCTATTTTTGAAAATAAAAATCCATTTCTTTATAAGAAAGTTTTGATAGCACGTCAATAGTTTTTGTTATAAAGTATTATATATATTTTTTTCATGAAAATGGGTTTTCATTCAAAAATGGTGCAGAAAAGTCAAACTGTTTTCTTTTTCCTAGATATTATTGTTAAGAAAATGCTTAATCTTTTTTGAGCCACAAACATAAATATACTGCAAATGTATGTTAACTATACTTTCAATGTGACTTGTAAATGATAGCACTTTTGAAGTTAAATGCTTTCTGAATATTCATCACTTTATAAAATGCATCACATTATAAAATTTAAATCCATTGTACTAAATAAAAAATGAAAATTTCTTATATTTATTTTTCTAAAATTATTTAAAATATTTTCTTAATCATGGTTAAAATTTAAAGTTCCGTTACGGGAGAATTTCCAGTCACAAAACAAAAAGTTATTCTAAGTTATTTTCGCAATTCTCAACTGACCTGGACAAAAAAATTATATTTTCGCATATAATAGAATGATTACACACACACACACAGATATATATATATATATATATATATATATATAGGCAGAAAATCTTTTAAATATTCCTTGCCTCAAATTACTTTAGAAACTTTTCTTTTATTTTAGAAGGCAGAGAAAGTTGCTGGGGTCTTACATTGCTTGGCCAAATGACTAATAACATTTCTCCCTATTCCTAAGATTAGGTAGGAAATAGAAGATCGATCTTCTCAAGTAATATATTTAAGCAGAATATTATCTGAAATATATACGGGTTTGCGTTACGTTGTCTTAATTTAATTCTTTCGAGCATTAACATTGGTATCTAATCTACCTTCTTACATTGATAATTGTAAAAGGTGGAGATAGCTTATTATTTTCTTTCGTTGTGAAGACTTTTAGAATATTGTAATTCCTTACAAAAATATTTTTGGTCTTAATTTTGTTTATTGTTATATTACTTTATAACATGTTAAGGCACTGGAATAAATTTAATGTGACACTCATTTAGTGGTAGGACATCTTTACAAATAACAAATATCTATAATACTGAGCACTGATCTATACAAAAAAAAAATAATCGTAATACCTTCATAATACACTAATAGAATAATATCTGAAACGTAGCACTTTAATTTTCTCTTCCTAAATTGCATATGTTGAAATTTTAAAACGAATGTATTGATATATGTAACGAGTAATTTACTTATACTTTAAATGAAATTAGAACTGTATAAAAAGATCTGATTTTTTTTCCTTGTAAATCTAACATAATGGGAAGGATTAAGATTTTTCTTCAGTGTATATTTTATTGCTTTATTGCACATATACTTAATAAGTTATATATTAACATTAACAATCTGAAAAAAAATTGGACAGTAATTTATTTTGCTAGACTGAAATCAAACATAATTTATTTAGTGCTGATAAAGGATTTCCAAGACCAGTGCATTTGCTTAAAAAATAGTGTGATATATTATTTGAGAGAAAAAAACATTTTAAAGTAAAGTTTTCCTAATGGTAGGAAATTCTACTAAAATATATATTTGTCTTTTCTTTTTATTTTTTATCAGTTTTAAATTTAAATATGTTCCACTTAAAATAATTATTACATTAATACTGATTGATATAAAATTACATCTTTACTATAATTTTGAGAATAAAATAAAATAAACCTAATATGAAACTAAATTCACTCTCTTGCTTCAGTGAACAATTATATACTTCAATGTAACAAAATATTTTTGTTATAAAAAAAAATGTTACCTGACTTTAGTTTATCCCATTTTTCTCCACGATACACAACGTAGCATTATCTATTTTAGTAACGACCATTATGTGAATAGATGTGATTATCTGCTGTTATCAGTCATTCCAAAGCATCTGGCACTGACCACTGTTAAACAAAGAAGAAAAGTGAGAGAACTCGTAAGATGTCATCTTGGACGTAGGGTTGACTATTTTTGTTACCTTTTTTATTAGTATCCCTTTCCCTTTCATGTAGCATTTGGTTGTTAATATTTAATAACAATAGCCATCGTAGAATATGGATTATACATTTGAGTCTAAGAAATCATGTGTGCTGATAAATTTTCTTACAATTTAAAGCATGCATTTGAGCATTCTTATGAAAATTTTAACTTTTTCTTTAGCATGACTAACAATATTTTACTGATCATAATAATTCAGAATAAAGTAATAATAATAATTCCTTCACATGCCTATAACAATAAATCAATTGCAAAGGTTCTTAAATAAATTTCCTTATTTGATAACAAATGTTTAAAAAAAAACTAATTTTATCATTTTTGTATCAATGACATCTAATTTAATTGTTTTTATTTGCCATCAAATTTTTTTTAAGTATTGATTTCAGTTGTAACCATAACATAATGAATAACTCTGGATATATATATATATATGTGTGTGTGTGTGTGTGTGTGTGTGTGCGTATTTAAATCACTAGAATTATCAAGGTGGATTATCTGCCAACCAAGACGGGAAAATATGCTCGTTGCACAATTGTTTTTCAATATTCTGATTTTTTGACTTTTGCGAGATATTCAGAGTAATATCTTGAAATGAATTTATTTGAACTCCAAGGTATATGTTTTTATTTATAAAACTGTATACCTAGATCTACTATAAGGGTCATTGCTTACACGACCAATAAAATACTCTTTCTTTATTTCAACGTGACACTTTTCAGTTAGAAAGGAATTGCATAAGTAGATATATTGCACCTGGCAAAAAGGTGAAAACAGATTGGGGTGAGGGGATGTTCACATCTGGCATGTACTTATTATGGAGATGTGTAAGCTTTTGTGATTGAAAGCTATTGTATACATATATTCGAATGTTTAAAATGTTCTTATCTCTCTTATTTGCTAAACGCTAAGTAAAAAAAAGATGTTTGAAATTGCTAAATGAACTTCCGGAAAATGATTCTAGTGACGAAAATAGATCTGATGATGATGATGAAAATTTTGTTGTAAAGAACAGAGGAGCTATTGTGAAAAATGTTCATATAATTTTTTCGTCCGAATCGAGCTGAATGATAATATTCTAAGCAAAGCAATTCCTCAAACAACAAAGAATTGTAAAATATTTACGAAAAAATAAAATAATCTAAAGGAGATCAATTACCCCATCAAAGTACTTTGGAAGAAGCGAAATATGGTATTATACGGAAAATACATCAGCAGTGTTCAGTGAATCGACGACTTATTCAATGCATTCTAAAAGAAAATCCGGAACCTAAATCCTACTCCAAAAAAATATTGCTAATAGAAGTTTTATAACGTCCTGGAGACTTTTCATAAATGAAAAAAAAAATAATATCATAAAGAATTGTACAGAATTTGACGCAAGATCAAAACTAAATAATAAAGAATTTCTCTGGATGATCTGTATTCCTTTATTATAATGTTATATATTTCAGGAGTTTTGGGTACAAAAGGGGTTTCCTTCTCTAGTCTTTGATCAAAGACCTGTGGCTCCAATTTTTTGCCCTTCAACAATGAGCTAGAGCAGATTTATAGAAATCATGCGATATATGAGTTTATATTTAAAGTTTTCAAGATTAGATAAATTGAAGGATAATAAATTTGCACTGATATCACATGTTTGAATACATTCATAGAAAATTATTTTATCTGTTACAAATCAGGAGAAAACATTACTGTAGATGAACAGCTCTTTCCGTGAAAGATAAGCTGTAGAATTTTGAAATATATACCAAAAATCTGACAAATTTTGCCTGAAATTTTGATCGGCTGTAGATGTGAACAAAAAGTACATAATTAACGTTTTTCCACATATAGGAATTGATGATTCCAAATAGATTGATCTAAGAGTTGTGAAAATTCTGCTCATATGTTAGTGTAGCCTTATCTCTAAACATGACGAAATATAACAAGTGACATTTTTTTAAACTTTAAAATTTGTAGAAAACCAATAAGAAAAAAAAAAGGTTTGTTTTATGTCGGACAATTTGAGATCAAAATACAAAGTATCAACATCCTTTTAGAAAAAGTAAATATAATTATATTCAGTAACCTTCATGATATATAATAATGTTATTCTTGTTTCTTACCAATGTAAAGAACGCAAATATGTTCTTTTACCTACCGAATAGCATTCTTCGTTAGAAGTTCATCAAAATGAAAAGAAAATTCTGAAATTATAAGTTTCTGCAATTCTACCAAAAACGTAGTCGAGGTGTCGATGATGTATGCATTTTTTTTAATATCTTAATCTATCTGTGTTTAATGCATGAGTATATTTTAAAGATAAAATAAGCTTTAATCTTAGCAAATGAGACTAAATTCTAAAATTAGTAGAGGATTTAAGAGAGAAATATGTTATAAGAACTAGAAGTTACCCACCCATCTACTATTTGAGAAATTTCAAACAAGCGAAAATGTTACCAGTTTAAGTAATATAAAGACAATGAAACTAATACTGCGTGTGAAAAAATACCAAAATTTGTATCAGCAAAAAAACAAAAAGACAAAAACTATGGCATCGTGTGTTAAATGTTTCAAGAAAAATAGTATAATGTAAGTAAAATGTCATGCATAATTAATTTTTATTGTAATTTAATTTATTACTAGGTAAGAACATTATGAAATTTAAAGTAATTAAAATATATATTATTTAAAACACACATATTTTTACATTTTCATTTTATACAACCTACCAAAATCTTAAAGTATGTATTCTGAAATTAGAAATTTTTATTTTCTTTAAAGATAGTTTCCAATTAACTAAATTTCATATTACATAATATTCTAGATACTGTATTTTGTAAATAATTAATTAAAAATCATTGAATAAATCATAAATCACTTTTTTCTGTTTGTATTATCATAAAAATTAAGAATAATATAACTGAAGTCCATAGATCAGCTGTGACCAATGTCGGTATTTCTAGGTATAACGGAATTACGGTAATTCTACTCATATAAGTCAAAAATCAACAGCCTATTTTATGATTAATTATAACGCTGTGTAATTGACTACTTTTAGTTAATTTTCAACTATTATGGCGTTTAAATTTAAATATACTACTGAAACAATCAACGTTATTAAACTTTTTAATGCTTCGAGTTAAGAGAAACGTATGAATTGTAAACGATAAAATATATTCTTAATTCATGCTTTGGTAAAGAGAAATTATATTCTTCCTAAAAGTAATGTGTAGAATGATTTGATGAAGAAAACTCCCAAAATTCTAAGTAATTCATGAAATCTTAGTAACTTTTCTTTGTTAATAGAAATAAGAAAAACAAGTGTAAATTAAATTCATAAATATTCAGTCAGGATTTAAAAAATTATTTCTGAAAATTATGTGACTATCACACGAATATGTTTCTTTGTAAACAAATAAATCTGAAAGATAAATTATACAATTCATTATACAAATATTCCTTATTAAGGAATAATTTAAAATACGTTTGATTAAATTACTGCAACTCTTATTGGCTTAAAAATAAACACTGATCTATAAAGGCAAATATATTTTTCAATTTTAAAGGAAACATTAATCAAAATGGCAAAATAAGTATATACGAGATACAAAATAACCCCTCTATACCAATAAAATTAAAATTCAGACATCGAAATATGTATTAATTCTGAAATATTTCTGCATGATGCTATTGCAATATTAATTTACCTTGATTTGCAAAACTAACTTAAGCAAAATTAATTTTTTTTAAATTAGAGAAAAATTCTTTTTATGAACCGTCATATTTATTATACATTAATTATAATTTTATAATGAAATTACACAATAAAGGAAGACATATGTGAAATCCTCATATGAGCAAAATCACCAAAAGCATGAGACTTATCAATATCAGAAGGTATCAGAAAAGAAAGAAAAGAAACCTTAAAACCTTTAGAAAAGGGTTGAAAATTATTTAAATATAAAAGAGACAATTTAATGGAATCCTTATAAGTATGAAACAGTTTCGGTACAGTGCCTAATTTAAGTACGAGTTATATTTTGAAAAGTTGATCAAGAATTAATGCTTTTGTAACTCGCAGGTATAATTATATGCTGCTTATTTTCACACTATTTTAATACGAAATATGCTTGGTTTAAACAACAAACACAGTATCTGGATTTCACTTATTTTTGAAGAATTTGTGCCAGTTTTCTCTGCAGTGATATACTCCCATAAACATGAAAGTAGAGGAAACAAATTGAAGAACTTATAGTTGTAGTATTTTTCACGTTTTCAAATAATTTTTAAGCAATACCAATATAAATTTTTAATGATTAGACATTTTTTTTTATCTCTGGTCATAAATTTATACTGATTCAAATACAGTAATATGTTTCTTCTATAATGTCAGTTAGCTATTTTCTGACCATGATTCTTAACATTCTTTCATATACCTTTGTAAATTGCATTATCATTGCGGATTCTCTGTTGTGCTTTATTTATTTATGTATTGAATGATTTGAAGTAAACTACAAATTAATTTTTATGGAAGTGAAATACAACAATAAGCTGATGATGCTCTTTACCAATAATAGAAACTGAATAATAGACAAAAAAGGAATCATATGTATCAGAGAGTAAAATATGTTTTTCTTATATCATTTACACCTTAATTTCACAAAATGAACAAAACCCTAATATTATATTACTAGATAATACATGAAGGAGCCCTGGAATAGAAAAAATATATTCTTATTTTTATCATTTCTATAAGAGAATATAACTAATCAAACATTAAAATATGTCACATTTAAAATTTGACATAACCCTAGTGTTACTTTCAAGTAAGACATTAAATAAGTAATCGTTCAGTAAAAATAATTTATGATTAGAAATTAAAAGTTAAAATAATTAAAGTAATATGAATTATATCGTAGTCTTTTCTAGGCATTTAATCTAAAATATTTAGGAATTTTTTTTTCTATATAAGTGACTTTTTTACGTATTCCATAAACTTATATCTGATAAAAGCAACATTTAAGTAAAAAAAAAAATTGGTAATGGAATTATTGTAGAGTTAATAGATAGCTGAATATTTTAATAATACATTTTTTCAAATCAACTGTTATAAATATGATTTGTACAATTTATAAAAGAAATTATTTCTAAAGGGCCTATTTCATTTTTTTTATCTACTCTTTCCACTAACACTACTCTAGAAAATCTATTTAATTCAAGTAAGGTGGTGTAACGCAATGATTTTAAGTCTCCTAACGTTAAAAAAGTATTAACTTCCCATGACAACGTATATATCAAATAAGTATAAAAATACTTGTTATAAAATATATAATTTGCAATATGAAGCAATATTTTATTTTCTATTGAATATCCAATCTTAATACAGTCTTTGGAAACAGAAGAGTCTTTAAGCCATTATTTTCAGCAACTAAGAGAGCAGTAAGTCTTCACGCTTGTCATCACCTCAAATAGAAGCAATCTGTCTTCCACCCAATTACTTTGGTCTTTTCCCTAAGGAACTATTCAGGTACGATTTAAGCGCCCACATCTAGAGTTTTGGGAAATCCTGATCAGGTGAAACATTGCTCTGAGGTGATTATTCTTACAAATGTTCTACAAATAAAAGATGAGGTTTAGAAAGACGTAATTTTTCTTGACTACTTTTTCCTCACCTTGAATTTCTCTTATTTTTTTCTCATTTTCTTTTCTTTTTTCAAGTATTCTACAACAACAGTTTGTGCTTTTTTTACGGTTTTAAATAACACTATTTCTTGAAGTTTGATAAGAATTGGATGATAAAAAATATCTTTCTGAAGCATACGCGATTCTATTTTCACATTTATTTGTATTTTGTTGTTCAAAAATAATACATTAATTATTCCATGTATTAATAATGATATGTCAATGTACCTAGTCTGAAATTACTGTTTCATGTTTATTCCAACATTTTAGTAATAAAGCTTTATTTACAGAGCTCCAATATCTTAATATTTAGAAATAATCAATACTAAATTTTAACTGTATTCAAAAAAGTAAATTTCTAATATTTATTTTCTTAAAACAACCTGTTTAAGACCAAAATAAATTTTAAATTACTTTCAGTTATAGGCCAATGTAATATAAATATGTATATTACATGTTCTCTACGTTTAAACACAACCGAATTATAGAAGAAATAAACGTATGTGGATATTAAAAATTTCAAATGTTAAATACTGAAGTCGCATGTAATTATTTGTTTTCCTTAATGTGGACTTAATATCATGTGTGCAATAATATAATAAAACAGTTCGAAACTCTTACGAACTTTCACGCAAACTATTCTGTTAATAGAGTGAAAATTCACTTGTAAAGATAATAATCGATTGGACGTCTGCCAATTGTTGCGCAACATATCCGCTTAAGATAAGGGGAGAGTAAAAAAAATTAAAATTGCATTCATAAATATTGGAAAGACTTTATTTATTGTAAGCAAACTTTATTTATTTCCCATTTTTTCTGCGCATAGTAATGCAGTTTTATTAGAAGTCAATGCGAGACATTATTTATTTTTGTCAGATTCTTTACCATGCTAAATCTCTTAAGTTATTTTCTATTACTCCGGAATAAAATGCATTTTCAATTCATAATTGTTAAATGCGATATGGAATTTTTTTAAGTCTTCTGTTTGTTTCGAAACTTTTATAGAATAAAGGTATAATTAATACATAAGTATCATAGTATTTACTATGGTACTTTCCTGAAAATGATTGAAATATATTAATGAACTTGAAATGAATTTGAAAACCTTTGCATTGATTATAAAAATGCGTAATCTCTTTAAATTTTTAAAAATCAACGAACAGTTTACGAATAGTATAAAAAACACAAAATAAATATGTAATGCTTAATTAATCAAAAAAATTTAAAATAAGTTAGATTCATGAGGAAATTAACTTTACTCATAATCGAACAGAAATAAACTAAAGCTATCATACATTCGTTGAAAGGATTTAAAATTTAATTCCATTTATTCTACACAAATATTTCAATGCAGACACTACTATCAAAACGTAATACTTTTAAAAGGAATTGTACAAGAGGAAAGGGTTCAAAAAAATACTTTGTTTGGTTTCGAGATATTCTTTAGTAGGTGGAGTAGTCTAATAACTTCTGTAGTTCAATCAAAAAATTACTTATCATAGAGATGAACTAGGCATTGAATTTCGGACAAATTAGTAAAATAGGGCTTTCGTATAGAAAACGAATGTGGGGAAAGGAGCTTATAAAATCAAAGCCTTACATAAGCATGGAAACAATTACAATTTACATATTAGCATTCTGAAGTTAAGTATCTAAAAATGTTATTTCTTCAAAATAAACTTAACTTGTGAATTTCTTCAACTAAAAGCATTACTGATCAGATGTAAGTAATGAATAATTTACAGTAATTAATAATTGAATCTTCTGCACAAAATTAAATACTTTCATGCAATACCACATAATTAATTGAAAAAGAAGATATTGTCACGAATTTCTATCAGCAAAAATTTTAACGAAACATCTAATTCCAGGCATAGTGCAAATTATTATTTTTTTTTACTATTATATTTGTTTTCATGTTAAATTCCTTCGTCCCCACTTTTTATTTTTCTTAAAAATGCCCGAATCTATATTTTTTTTCTGATTCAAAAGAAACTTCTGATACACTTTCTTTCATTAAAAGAAAAAAGAGTAAATACAAGTTACATAGATTGGAACTCTAGGTTAAGTATGGTTATTTGGTTCTTCTTTTTCTTATGTTGCTATACCTGGATTTATAAAAAATAAGTAAAGAAAGGTACGTATATCTAGAATTTATAAAAGTAACTGCTTGTAAAAATAACTAATAATATGTAATGAAATAAATTTAAATCAATTCATTTTGAAATTTTTTTTTCTTGGATATTTTATAATATTAAAACGATGAAATTTGGCAAATTTATCTTACATATATTTATTGTATACATAAAGTTGGGATGCATATGTCGTGGATATTTTAAAACGAACTGAAGAAATATTGTTAATGACAAATATGGCAAAATGAGATTTTAAAAAAATACAGCATGAAAATAAATAATATGAAACGATAATTCAAGCTTTTAATTCAACAAATATATTTAAACTTCATACAATGGAAATGGTTATCAAGTCAATGGTAATAAGTAACGATATAAATTTACGAATTAGAATAAGACAGAGAAGAAGAATATTTTATTGCTCTATTTTTATGTACAGCAAAAACAATTTTGTTGCTTCTTTCAAAATGTTCACATTTTTTTTTACATGTTTCTATCGTTATTTCCTGTTTTTATCGTTATTTTCTATCGTTATCGTTTTTCTTTAATTATTTAGGGATTTCTGTATAGTAACTATATGATAATCTATTATGAATTTTGATTATGACATGTTTATGGAGCTCGGGTTGAAGTTATATTACTCTAATAGGACATAACACATAAATAGCTTAAGCAATACACGAATCACTAAAACATTCATGATGTATGGTACGAATCCACAAATTGCATTTATTGTATATATATATATATATATATATATATATATATATATACTCATGTCCATAAATTAATGCTAACTCGGAATTGCATGTAATTCAAACTTTAAAGCATAAATTTCACCTGTAGAATTATGGCACACATCTCATCTTCAAGAATAATATACAAGTAACAGGCAAAACATCAAATTGCATCAATAGTACGTCAAAATGATGAGAGTGTAAGAGACTTGTATATAAGGAATGGTAGCAAAGAAGTAAAATTGTTCTCAAGCGTTCTGTAAGCCGCTCAGTACCCCAACCGAATAATTATGACACAGAGCTCACATGTGGATGATATTTTAAGAGAGAGAATTATCGACCGACTGGTATGTGATTATATACTAAGATAGAAATATACAAAGAACTTCGAATTACTCAAAGAGTTTATCTAGGAACAATATGAAAGTATGTTTAAGAGTGCCATGGGAGAAGACAATTTTATTTATGAATGACAAAGCACGTTCTCACCGAGCGGACACTAAACAAATTTCTTCAATCTGAAGAAATCGCCAGTATTCTGACATGGGATAAATCCTTTAAATCATGTGAGGGACATGCTAGGCTGGTGGGTTGCAACCCGTCAGCCACTTCCTACTTGCTTACCGAAACTTCGGAGAGCATTGCCTGCTGAGTGGAATAATCTTCCCAAAGATCAGCTTGATAATTTGATACTTTACATGCTTAGCGTTGTACGAACTGTATTTTCTCGCCCGAGTGGCATACAAGGTAATACGCAATACGAACTGTACAATGATAAGTTTTTGTAACTTTGATATATTTTGAAATTGCTCCAGGTAGCAAACATCGGGGTTTATATGAATGGTATCACTTAATTTATATGAATGGTATAGTTAAAATTATAACCCACTTAAATTTAATTTAAAAATTATTAAAACGAAAAAAAAGTTCTAAAAACTTATTTGAAAGTTCTTTAAAGTATCAAATTAACTAAAAAAAAAATTGAAAATATTCTATTCTAAAGTTAAAATGTATAAAAAAGTTTATGATTAATTTAAGCGAAATATATACTTAAATACTATTACATCAAAATATTATTAGTTCAATAATATTATAAGCCATTAATAAAAACAGCAACGAATTTAAATACAATACGACTATAAATATCAAAGGAAAATTCAAATGCAGATAACGTATTGTAATATTAAATCACACTTTGAAATTAAAAAAGTGTGTTATAACTAATTTGAAAGACCCAATTATCTAAACTTCAGTAATTACATAGTACTTAGTTATACAGACTAAGAATAATTCAAAAATCATAATCAAACAAAACTTCAAATTTACAAAAATGTATCAAGAAAAAAAAGCATTTCAACCTTTTCAAATAAATTTAAGCTCCAAAATAATCTATATCCATTAACTCACATTTATAAATTTTTAAATGTAAAATTTTTCTCTCTATTTTTTATTAATTTGAAGTCAATTAAAAACCCAAGGATATATGGTACAACACTCTCCATATTTGAAAGAAACAAAAACTAATGATTGATTGAATGACTGTACTTAGCATATATTTATTAGAAAATAATTAAAAGTTATAATTATAAACTTGAACATTTACACTAAGTAAATATAAATATCTTGAAATATATGTCTAGAAAAAATTTATAAACTCTAAGACTCATTATATATATATATATATATTTGTGTGTATGTGCATGCGTGTGTGTCTGTGAGCGTGGTAGGAGTGGGTGTGATAATAATTTCTCAGCATATGGTCACAGAGTGTAAAGTTTACATAAAAACTTTTTCTAGAAATCAATTAAATTCACTTGAATGAAAAATACCAGTATAAGTAGCAAACAATAATATAAAATGCATGCCGAATCGTAAAAATATAAAAATGTGTATATCTATAAAAACCATAAAGATATTATCTAAATAGATATTATATGTAATAATATCTACAGGAACATGTTTTGAAAAGGAATTAAAAATAACAATTATATAAAGCCTATTAATTATCTGAAATGTTATCGTTAACTGACAATTATCGAAACATTATTTGCTGAATTGAAACATTTTTGTGTGCGTTTGAACTTCTCTTATTTAGGTGATTTTGGAATTATTTCAAATTGGGATTTACCTCTTTCACATTTCTTATATATTCATGTACATTTTTTATTATTTTTAAAATCCTCATTTTGATAAATTAGCGTAATTCATTAAAAGTGCAGAAACTTACTTCCTTCTGTTGTTTTTAAAATACAATTCATAAAGCGATAAACGATTTCTGCAAGATTTTGTCAAAAAAAACATTATATTCTTGTCTGATCCTATTTTGTTTTGTTGAAAGAATTTTCTTTCCAAAACGCAGTAAAGGGAGTGAAAATTGAAAAAAATATATATATTTAACATTTCTTTTTTTAATCCTTGTCAGTTTCTTTCCCGGCAACAGCTGCTATTTTATTCTGAGAGGGAAATCTACCGAAACGATGCTAGAACCCTATAATTTTTTAAAAAATAAAATAATATTTGAAAGATTTTTTTTTATTTTTCAAAATACTTAAAACAAAAAAAAATCTTATACATCTAGTATCGTTATACGTTATTATTTAATATAGATTGAAATACGCATGGAATTATGTATATATTTGTATTGCAGATAATCAGAATAAAGTAAAAATTCGGGCTTTGGTTAATTTATCAACGTGTTTTGAAGATTTCTGAAACGTTTTACAATGATTTTTGTTGTCACATAATCATATATTTTACCATTTTACTTGACAAATATAATTTTATGTATCAATAAAATAAGTTTTTTTAATTGATGGAAGTAGTTTAGTGAAAACAAGTAGAAAACATTTAACTTTTGTTTTCTTAAAAAAGCAGTTGCATAAACTTTGTCGAATAATGAAAGTTAATGGGGTTTTTTAGTAGTGATTATATGAATGATACAATGCTTCAACTGTTAATTATTCCATATGATATAATATACTATAAGTTATTGCAAGTATAACGTGTTGACTAATTAAATATTGACTCATTAATTTGTACACTAGAAATTTAGTTATGACATTTAATTTTCAGAGACTAGGATTTTTAATTAAAAATAGGAAGACACCAAATGTTTATTTTTACATTTTTCTAGAACTATACATTCATTAAAAATTAGATAATGCTGCTTAAATTTGAGTTTAGTTTTAATACCACTTGGTTTCTATAAAAAAATACTGAATGTAAGAACCTAACATAGATGAGTATTATTGAATACAAAATAAAAAAATGTAACAAAAGCATTACTTTCTTACAGAATAATCTTTTTCTCAGACGCGTAATAAATTAATAATTGGGACATAAATATACTAATTTTAATTCTCCGAAAGCGGATATTTAAGTTTAGGCGCACCAAGTAAGGATGTAGAATTCCGATGTCAAGGTGGACTTTAGTTTATTATCGGCTTCTAAAATATTCATGCCTATTAGTGTGAAAAATGGTGAAATTGATTAGGTAATTTTAAAATGTTTAACCATGATGATTTAATAAAATTCTTTTACAAGCTATTATGATGTTTGGTCCACAAATATATCGTTGAAGATCATGATTATCATTAAATTTAATACAAAGATTGCCATAACGCCTGTTGCTGAGTGTACCTTTCTCATAACGTTATTAGGATCACCAGACAGAAACACAGGAATAATGTGGCACATACTTTATATGTTACATTCCATTTTATTGAGGATGCTGTGTGGCGCTGAATTCTCATTCTATTTTAATGATTTTTGCAGTTACTGGAACTAGTTATCTTTTTATGATATATTCACCCCTGTAAGCAACTATATGGAAGATAATTATTTAAGTTTTGGATACTTGGATTTGGTTCAATTCTTTCGGTAGCTTGTAATGTACCACGTTCACACTACCAGTAATATACTTTGACTGATTCATTTTAAAAATCAAGGGGAAATATATTTACGTTAAATCGGAAGTAATTGCTACAACTGCAGAATAAATGTATTTTAGAACATTTCGGTATCTTTTACTTGGTGATGCAAACTAATCATTTAAACATTTAGTCTCTTAAATAATCAATTGCTGCATTTCTTTAAATTCATATTTGATTTTTCAATTATTTATTTTTTGACATATCTCGCATCAATCCAAGTACTAAAAAGAAGAATATCATAAGACAATATGAAAATTTCATACAATCAAAAAGGAAAAAAAAATGCAAGCACACTAATGGGGGAAGAAAAGTCAAGTATAATAATCAGAAATATAGAATGACATTCTACATTTTACAGAATGAATAACAGAAAAATTAAAGATGTAATCCAACCACATTAAAAGGATTGCAGAAAATAAGATCAGAAGTAATGCCTAACAATAAACATCACAACTCTCTCCTACTTACAAATCAAAACTATCCCACTCAATCTTAAATACGAAATATAGTAATGTACTGTATCAGATATAAGTAATATTAATAGAACTAAACGTGAAGAGTTTGTTGCAAACCTTAAAGTACATTAAAAAAAGAAAGAGGAAAAAACATAATTGAAAAATTGAAATAAACTATGAGTACCATTTTAAATTAATCTTTTCGAAAGGAATGTAAATATTCGGTAAGTTAATCCTTAATATAATATTATGTAAAATATTAGTATTTATTATGTCCCTAAAATTTTTCAGATTTAATGAATTCCCCAATTAGTGTACTTAATAGATAACAGATGTAAAAATGTATCTTTTATTATACATATTACTAGAAAACTTATAACCTAATTTAAAAAAAGAATCAAAAATGTTTGCCTGATTCATAATAATATTCACCTGCATTAATTTAAAACACTCTAGATAAAATCTTAAAAAAATATTTAGGATCTTTATTGTCGTTAGTTCAAAGAAAAATATTAATATATTTAAATATCTTAAAATTGTTACATAGAAAAAATATCAACATAAAAATATGCATAAGAATTGGATAAGCAATTATTTTCATACCCTCTTGTGATTTATCGCTAATCTTTTGACATACGTTATTATTAAAAACATATAACTGGCTTCGGAGACAACAAAAAAAATAATACAATTAAAATTTTTATATGAAATAACCTTAATAATATTAAATTTCTATAAGTCTCTTTTAAGAATTTAATAAGATCATTTTTATCAACATAGTTAAAGAGATTTTCAAAATCATAGCTAAAAATGGCATATATTTATTTGTTATTAATACATTTGACTATATCAGCACTATTTTTAATAACGGTAATAATCTTCAACTTATTAATAATATTACGTAGTTTTTTAATGTCTGAATAATATATGTATTCGAACTATTAGTTACATTTATAAATTTAATAAGATTTTAATGAAGGTTTGATGTTAGAAGTATTAGGTAATTTAATATTATCGTTATCAACACTAGTTTTCTACAAAAATAAATTTTTTCTCTTAGAAACTGCTTTTCGACTATCGATCTCCGCTCAAAAGGAATCTTAAGATAATTATTACTTAAGATAATGTAGAACTTTTTCCTCAAAAATTGTATAATTATTACGTATATTCTCTTTATAAGTAATAATAAATCTGTCGTGGAGATTAATAATACTGTTTTTAAAACCTTTCGAATAAATTATTCTTATTCTTATTAATATCAAACTTTCGAAAGACTAACTTATGAATATTAAAATTAATACATTCTTTAATCTGTTTTAAAGCTTCGAAATGTAGATCAATTTGTAGCTAATTCAGTAATAAATAAAAATATTTGTTTATAAACTTAATACTAAAATATTCTATTTTTACAGTTCTGAATTATAATTTTGTAATTGTCTTAATTTACACAAATAGTTAGTTATACCTAAATTAAATGAATACGCAGAATATCAAAATTACTATCATTAAATAAATAGTCTCCAACAAAACGATTTTTTTTCTTTTTTATTGTTTTTAATCCTTTTATTATGAAAACCGTTCTAAAAATTATATTTTAACAGATGAATTGTTTTCTTAATATCTGTCTTATTTTTAAGTTCCTGTCTTACCTTTTCGCTGTCGATATCGTTTGTTTCTCTGCAAAACACTGTAATTTTCTACATGACATTTTTAACATTATTATTATAAAAATTATTTATAATAATTTTAATTAATCATTAATAATCTAACATTATTAAAATATATAACATTTAAACGATATATGTATAACTACTGAAAATATATAATTAAGAGTGAGAGAGAGAGAGTAGTTTTTCTACTTTAACTTTTCTTTCCTGTTATTAACATAAAGAGTAATTTACAATATTCTCACATTAACATTAACAAACCCCTGTAATTGAAGGTGCTTAGCTTCGATTTTATCATGAAATTTATTAATTTTTTTGTCTCAAATTTATGTTGATGAATTCTAATATTAATATAATTATAAGTCATCCAAATATATTTAAATTTGATTAATTTGCAGTTTATAAGGTAAATATATTTACAAGTTTTATAAAAATAAATTTTGAATTATTTTTAACTTTATACTTATCGATCATTTTTCTTATTTTACATCTAAGACTTATGGCATATATTAGGAAATAAATTTATTTTTACAATAATATGCCTTTTATAAAAATTGCGGATATTATGACCTTTATTATTCATGTTATCAATAATAACAATACCTGATTTATTACATTATGAAGCATAGTCTAAATAACTTTTATTCTATAAAACTCTTATTTTTTAAAATCTTATTTCTATGCTCTAACTATTTATGCAAGTTAAATCCTTATAAAGACTAAGAGTTCTTTTCAAAATGAATATGAAAATTTCAATCATGAATGAGCAAAATATGATTGCCATCTTCTGAACTTCACATTCTTTAAATGGAGGCTATTGCCAATTTTTTATTGTTTACTGATATCTTTCCGTAGTAACATTGGAGCGATTAAATATAAATTTCAATAATTAATAATATAATCTGAAGCTTAAAAATATTTTTTTTTCTAAATTAAATGTTGTATGTTTTTATACTTACCTCTTTCAGAGTTATTAAAGATTACCTATGTATTTGAAGTTTTAATAATAATTAGACAAAAAGGCTTTCTGTTTATCCCAAATTGATCCATATTTATATTCAAAAGAGCACTACAGTATCGATTTGCATATAAGCAATGAACTAAACTTAAACATAATAACATTATCAATAAAAACAGAAGCAGCATTTCATGCAATCAATCTAGGTTGCCTTTAAAGGACTAAGCTTAGTTTATTTTGTCAAGATAATTGATAACTGGATTTATATATTTAATGCAAAAATATTTATCAATAATTTAGCTAATGTAAAATGCAGGTTTGTTTACTTTAAAATACTTATTCTTAAATAGAAGTTAATGAAATACTTTTAGAATAGTATTCAATAGTTAGTTTTTTTGGCTAAAATCATCAATGAATGCACAACTTATGTAAAAAGATTTATTAAAGAATTCTTGATGCATATAATAATCGTATTTAATTAATAAGTTCTCAAAATTCGTGCAAATTTGTGCATGATTAATTACTTTTGTGAATATAAATTCAAATTCTATAAATATTCAATACGTATTTTTATCTGACTGTAAATAAACAGAAGGTCGCTTCATTTTGTCATTGAGACGATCGTTATTAAGCACATTGTTTTTGTATGTCATGATGGACAAAAAACATTGATATGTGGTTACCCTAGGAATAATAGTTTGTTTTTCTTTATTAATTCTCACAATTTCAGAAACTTCTACATAACGAGCGAATAATATTTGTTTCTATGGTTCGTAACAAATAAATATTAAAGCATTTCTTAAGATTCTATGTTTCAAATGGTTGATGTTATGCTGTTCATAATAATCCTATCTAATATTTATCTTATTTCAGAGATATTACTTAGTCTTAGAAATTAATGAAACTATAATTTTTGTTAAGAGTAACATTAAAACTTTTCCTTAAATATGAATATCGCTTATATACGATAGCAACAATTCGTTATACCAGACTGAAATGGAAATTAAAGAGGAATAATTTAACTCTCTCAAGTCGAAACAGACGCATTGATACGTTACGTCTGAAAAAATTTCTCATCTTAGGGAAATTTCAGTGAATAAAAATAAAGTTGTTTGTTCAGTGAGAGAATAACATGTCTAGGTATCGCATTCTTTTCTTATTTGTCTTTATTTCAGAAGTTTTTCCCTGAAGCACCCAGTAGTTGGGTATTCAAAATTCATGTAGCGCACACATGAATTCTTTGCGCTCGACCACGCTGTTAGATTGCTTTTCGAGGTTGGAATAGTCACGTCTGATGGTTCTGAGTTCGTTGTGAGGAAGAAACTGAAACGAAGAGCTCAAAGGTGCGCAGGTGTTTTGTTATCCTTCTTTTTTATATTTTGGATAAAACAGTTGTATAGAGCGATATTGTATTATTATCTGAATAAATCTATTGCGTATGGCAAGTTTATTCAATACAGTAGACAGTGAGAAAATGCTTACAAGTTGGATTTGTTATTCAGTATTTTTTGTGCTAGGTATCCTTATGTTTAGTCGTATAAATAAGATTCTGTATGTGTAGGTGGATAGTAATGAGATAAAAGATGACCAGTGTATTTATTAAGAACTTTCAATACATGTGTCATTTGTTTCTTCCTGACTGCAAGTATAGTAAAAAACATAAGTCTTATATGTATTGATTAATTATTCCGCGGAATATACAAAAACACCAGAATTGGTAATGTATAAAAAAAACCGGTTAAAAAATGTATTTTTTTTTCTATTACTGCAATACATAACAAAAGCTTTTCCTTTAATTTACATCAATTAGCGTTATCTGCATACTTTCTTATTGGAATCAAAGATTTTTATACTATTAAGTACAATTCTGAACGTCTTCTTTTATTTCAAATGAACATTTTTATTAATAGCATTTATTTATTGAATTTAATAAATATGTCACAAGTCAAAAAATTTCTATATGTAACGTAATTTGAGTTCCGTATATTTGTATTTTCCGACTTGAATTTTTTATCAATATATTGTTTTATGTACTAATAATGTATTATGTATGCATATCATAGTGAAATTTGAATTAAATTCCTTAGATAAGATTAAATATAGATATATTTTCTATTATTTTGTGGCGATTTGACTCACCATTTAAGCTTGCCGTCACTCAATCACTGCGAGAACGAGCCGGCCATTCTGGCAAAGTAAACCAGATGAAGTGAAGCTGAATTTACTAAAGTTTTTCTGCCAGAAAGCAGTCAGAGGGAGATGAATTCCCGAGGAAGCCACTTGATGCTGTGCTCTATTTCTGGATTTCTTCTTCTGTAAGCTGATCAGGTTGACAGCTTGTGATTTTCTTTTATTTAAACTTTTTTTTAAAAAAGTGTTTTTAATAAAGTGTTGTTATTGTTGGAACGTGTGTCTGATCTTCTTTTGCAGAGTTTAATCTCTTTCTGATCTGGAGTCTGTACATCATGGTCTGTCTCACTAATTACATAAATTAAATACTTTATTTTTCGAATTAAAATAATCGTATAAAACATAGTTTAAGACATTATAAAAAATTATAAAAGTAAATTATAACGTCATCAACATTCAGAATTAGAATTACTGCATTATGATAATAATTACAATAATATAATTTAAAATTTAACCTAAGTGTTGTAAGATGTAACTAAAAATTTTAAAAAATTAAAATTGACGCAAGTCTATATTACAAAATTTTAATTTGTGAGGTCAACTGCAAGAATGGCTTGGTATACTTTTATTCCAGGAAAATATACAACTCATAACAAAAGGGTGTAAGGGAGCTAGAAGCTAGTTTTAATATAGGTACGATGAAAAACACGTTACACACAGGTTTTGAAACTTTTTGACGATTTTTTTTTCTGAACATGATCCGTGTGGTGAGCTCTATGACATAAACGCACTCATTGTCCGGCGGAAATGGGTAGTGAGATGACCCATTATAACTATTAAACGGATAAAAACATTTCATAAATTTTGACTTAAATGGTTTTGGTTCTTTATTGTTTTTTGTATTAACTTTTAAAACAATTCTTTATTTTCTTCCAATAATCTTAATATATTTTTTTTATAAATCAACCGAAAAATATCCTAAACGCATGAGGGGGCAAGATGTTGCATATTACGTTTTTAAGTAGCCTACCCTATTGTCCCCAAGTACAGCTTCAGAACACCAAAATATCCAATTTTCAGAAAGAATGCAACTCAATATAAAAAATTTTCCAAAAAAATTGGCACTAATGTTTTCATAGAGAAGGCATTTTCTTATAAGTTGTGAGGCGAGCGATGAAACACAATTACAACTCACACATTTTAAACATATGTTAGTTATCAAAATAAATTTCAAAAAATACTATAAAGAACATCATTCATAATATATGTATTTATATGTTTTTTTATATATAAATGTAGAATTATGATTATACTATTCTTAATAAATTTTGAAGTTTTACATATTTCATTATCACATTTTAATAACTTAATTTAATATTATATTTAGTATTATTCAAAAAGTTATAATTTGTTATATTGCTTATATCTTAATCATTTATTTTCTGTTGTTATAATTATTCCAAAAATACATGTTTTATATTTCCAATAATATTGACTAAATTTATTGAAACCATAACTATCAGAAATGCTCTAATCTATATAAATAAAACAATAAAAATTATCAAAATTTTTTACAAAATTTCCATTGTTACTACGAAATAACTGAGATATCAGAATAAAACTTATTCTGCATATTGATTTAATTTAACGTACAATACGTTGTAAATTACAGTTATTAATGTTGATTTGTTAAGGTTTAGGAAGCCATAGGTTGAAGTAACCCCCAGTATGTAGAAGACAGAGTTGAAATTGGCTGATTGCATTAAAGACGGCCCGCAAGAATTCAAAAAAGTTTTAGAACTGTATAACAATGAATGGTAATTATGTTGAGAAATCTTTTTTTAAGTTTAATAAATAAGAATTAAGTTTCAATCTTGATTATTTTTATTAATAACTAAAGATTACTTAGAAACCTAATACGCACACACACAAACACCACGCTACACACCTTGTATACGTTTGTTTGAAAATTATCAACTCAATGGTGACAACTTTCTTTTATTTAATACGTGATCTCCGAATTTCGTTTCGAAATTCATGATGATTCCTTGTGTTTTACTTAATAATTGTTTTGGGTTCCCTAGTCATTGAGCTAAAAACCGAAAACAATGGTGACTCAATTGGAGAGGAGATTGAAACAGCAGTAATCATCCGGCCGTTCACCTTCCGATTTTCGCTTCCTGCCAAAAATGAAAGATTTTCTTAAGAGCCCCGCTTTTGATGATGAAAGTGATGACGATATTAAATTTCCAATTGAGACTGGTGTCGAGAGCAATCACTATAATTTTTTTCCATTGGACTTCCTTGATTAGCACTTTTTGCTGCACGTTTGTGGAAAGAGATAATCAAAGAGTCAAATTTAAATATGTATTTCTAAGATGTTATATGTAACATTTAAGCGCAATATCTATAGAGAAAATCAAGTGTCAAACAAAAATAACTATGTTTATGGAAGTATTACTTTTTTTTAAGCCTCGAATAAATGCGCATGTGTATAAGCATTATTATCAAAACTGTATTCAATTCTTTCTTAAGCATATATATATATATATATATATATATATTTATATATACGAGTATATAACAAAACTTCATTCGGGCAATGATATTCAGAAAAAAAAAATTAATGAAGGTCATCAAGTACAAATATATAAGTATCAAATATACATGTATGAAAATTTACATACTCTTTTTCGATAATTAGATTTACTTAATTTAAAAAATTATTAACTTTTTTTAAAAAAACAATATAAAAATCCTACATATTTTGATTGTATTTTATTCAGTTCATACTTAACTGAATCAATATTTATTTATATATTTATGAAGTGTATTTCAATAAAATTTTTAAACTATGTAAAATCAGATAACTGTCGGCTTTCATTTCTTTAATATACATAACAATTTAATACTCTAGTAACCTATTAATAATTTGGATTAGTTCTAGACATAGGAATGTATTCCAAATCTAACCACACGATACATTCAAATGCTTCTTACTTAGATTCTTAGAATAACATTTGAATTTACCCATATTTAAGACTTCCCCTTTACTCCATGTTTTGAAATGCATAAATGTGTAATTTCAGAAATGTGTGCTTGTAATTAGGTATTATGTAAAAAAAATTATATTTATGCAGAATCAGAAATTAGTGGCTTTCAAAACGTAAATCTTTGCTGTATTAAAAATATTGCATCATATAAACAAACAGAATAATCATAGTAAGACAAATTATTGTAATTTTAATCACATGGAATTTTACATTGGATTTACTTGTGAAAATATTTTTCTTCCTTATCACGACGCACTTGTTTTCTTGATTTTACAATCCGACGAAATTGAAGAATGTATTAAATTGCTATTTATGTCACAATTATAAAATAAGTTATTCATTCTTATTTGCTACATTCTGGAAATATCAAAAAATAATCGTAACGTTATCAAGTACTTTCTTTATTTTAACTATTTAAGCAAATACGATTACATGTTTATTAATAATATGTAAGGTCTAGCATGTAAATTAAAGCCCTTTCAAATAACATTATTTTACCTAAAATATACACGAAACATGTTTCTTTAACTTTCACAAAGACTTTCAAGATACTTTTGTAAAAAATGGAGCCGTAATAACCTTCAGAAAGTTGGCTTTTCATGAAACGAAGCAGTGTGAATAATATGATTAGAGAAAGAAATTTACTCCTTTTTGGTACCACTTTTATTTTTTGTTTTAGTAATAAGAATGAAATGGTTAATGAAATAAGGAACTTATTTTCTGGTGAATATTACGTTATAAAAATGTGTCAGTGAAAGTAAATAGTAGATGCTACGTATGAAACACTGATTTATGAAAATATCACTAGCATTCCTATGTCTAGAAAACTACAAATCAACTTTGTAGTGGCAGTTTCTATAGGAAAGATACCATTTCCATCATTTTATCAAATAAACCAAAGAAATAAATGAAAAGTCACGCTAGTTTCTATTAACTCATATAAGCGAAGTGCTATTATTGTGTTTATATGAGTAGCTTTGCTCTGCAAAACTTATTTTGAAGTTGTGGAATATGAGCAAATGAAACCTGTAAAAGAAATTTTCTGTCCATCTAATAAAGTATTTTCTTAATATTAGAAACTAGAGAACTTTGATATTCCTGAAAACCAATTTAATGATGACGGAATTATCTCTATCAAATTTAGCCTTTCTTTCGAGGAATTGTTTAATGAGGAAGACCCCTTTTGGTGTGAGTTGTTGAATCAGGGATCTCGCCTTTGTCATCTGAACATGTTCTTCAAATACAGTGCAATGAAAAAACTGAACTTATTTTTAACAGTCAGTCTCTTTGTTTTTATCTCAGATCAACAGCTACGAAGCTTTATTACTCTATAAATGGGAGGGGAGAGACAGTAACAAACTCAAAGTTAAAGCTATTTCATATCTTCTAACCAAATCTAATGCAACGGTATTTTCTAAATATTCCAAAACTGCTGAAGAAATTTGAAATTTTGATTTAGATTGCACGTGTTCTGATATTCCAATCGCTTTTCATTTCCATAAGTTAGCTCCAAAACTTCGATTTAAAAATATTGAAATTAATGTAAGGAAATAATTTGGTGCACAAATTTCGTTTTAAGAAATGTTACCCATAAGCGCTCTTCCCAATTGAATGTGATCAACAACCCCAGATCACTTTTGACAGACTTAATATTTTCAACTAAAAGCTTTTCCACTACATCAGATCTTATCAATAATTTTAATGTTTCATCCATTCGGGATTTTTTCTCTTTTTCTATATGAGTTATGCTACTGGGCATTTAATTCTCTTACCTAAATTCCTTCGGAACACTTCTTATATCATTTCAAATCCCCGAGTTTGTTTACACATTAAATATTACAATCGTATTTATTATCAACACTGCTAAAATGAATTTTATATTAATGGTGAAGTGTTTCCTTACTTTATATTTATCTAAATAATTAAGTAATCAATTTAATCTATCTACAAATCTCACATTGTAAACATTGAATTATATCACTGGTCAAATATGTCGTGGAATTAATAATATCTTGCATTATTTCTTCTCTTTTACTTTGACTTCCTAAACTAATAATATCTACAGTAATACATTTTGATATGAATTTATGACCAATTAGTCAAAATACTATGATTCTCACTCTTAATATTTACATTACTTATCCGCTCAACCTAGAAGTTTTAATAGATAACTGTTGCATGCCTTTTCTCACATATTAAACGCTTGTATAATCAATGCACTTAATAACTTTGGAGATAAAAGAGATTTTATTATTTTGAAACAAATAAAATAAACTATCTTAGTTTCATATAAAAATTAATTTCCTTCAAAACATTTTTCTGTTTGTTGACATTTGTTACAAAATATGTACATATTTTAAAAACATTTTCTTATTTATTATTCTTTGGATTAAAAGTTTCTGAGCCAAAATGTCATTGATTACCAGCCTCGTAGCCGTTGATGTTTCACATTAAATATATCAAGCCTCAAATTCCTCCCACTGGCATGGTGTGGAAGTTAAAAGAAGGAGTGCCAGGTAAGGTATCCTCCTCATCACTTGACCGGGGTTCAAAATTACGAGTTCTATCACCCAAAGCCCTCGTGTTGCTTTTACTGTGACGTTAATAACTAAACTAAACCAAATGGTTTCATCCTCTACAGTTTATTCATTAGTAGTAGCAAATTCCCAATCGTCAAAATTTTTCTTAGTATTTGATTTTTTATTTGAATCATATGATTATCACTTACTAATGGTATTCGTTTATGAAATTCTTATTTCATAAAAGGTTGCGTACAAAAAAGATCACTCTTATCTGTCACTGACTTCTAATGTCTCTTCCCCATGTTCTTCAGACATCCTGAAGGAAACAAAAATCAATTAGTGGACATAAAATACTAGCATATTTATTCTTTGCTACACCTAAAGATTTGTGTGCGTACAATATCGTTTCCCATTCATCATGTCATCATAAACAGATCATAATTTAAAATCTTTCAATTAATTTTACAAATTAGTACTAATTGTACCAAGTTTCTATCATTTATATATATATATATATATATATATATATATATATATATATATATATGGTAACTACATATTGTTATTTGAAATATAACAATATGTAGTTATCAGGAAAATTTTCACAACTTTTTATCCGTAAATTTTGAAATATTAGCTTTAATCTAATTCTAGTATTTATAAATATTATTTAGCTGTTTTGATACATGTAATTTCTTGTAATAATTGCAAAATTTAACTAACTTCATATATCTCCATCAAAATACATGAATTTAATTTCTTTGCCTACATTAACATTTTCAAAAGGAGAGTAATCACCAGAATAAATTTTACAGTAACCTTTTTACTTTTGATTAACACTTATAATCTTCTGCGTGTAACGTTCACATGTATTAAATTCATTTTCTTAATTTTTTTTGTGAATCTTTTGTTTGTAACATTTTGCTTGAAAAGGCTTCATTTAATTCTTGTTTATCCGTAGGAATATGTTTTTCATTTTTACTAAATATTATTATGAAAGTTCTTGTTGTTCAAAGACTTCCAAACTTTCAAAGCACTCCTTATATAATTTAGTGAACGATATATGGAATCGAGTTTGTTTTGAATTTAGTGTTTTCATTTTTTGTGATACTATTTTCCGCTTTTTCATAGCATTCGAGTTCATGATGCCAGTAACTGGTTAATATCTACTATTATCACCACCAGGAATAGAAATTTTTAAAGCGGAAATTTTTTAACATTCAATTAAACGTCTTTCATTTATATGTGCTCAGTAATAAATGATGTTCAATTAGTAATTAAAAAATCAAACAATAAAATAAATCAATTTACTTTAATTCGAAACTTTGACTATGTATAATCTAGCATCTATTTTATATGTATCTTTAACAGGCTCATACATTCGTCCCATATAATAGTTAATGTTATAAATTATTAATTATTTGATACTTTCTAACCGAATCTATGTCAGTATTAAGCTTGTAAATTGGTTCCTATTACACGTTTGTTCACAGACGATTCTTCTACAATGACATAAATTCATTTAATACCTTACATCCTATCAGCATAAGCATATATCATTATTCTATAAATTATAATCTTATAATATCTAACACTTAGTTATAGCTATCTTATTAATATTATATCAGCAGTATATAAATATTGTTTCGTCAATCGTATTCCCTACGCTTCAATATTCATAATCACGATTCATTAACTTGTAAATTTCTCAGATAAGGTCCTATGATAGCCTTCAAAAAGTTAGTTGAAGGGAAATACGCTAGAAAACTTAAATTAAAATTTTTATTTACATTACTTTTTGTACATTCCCACACATCCTCAACATAATTAAAGGTGCTCTAAATCTAATTTTCACACATTGTGTGACATCAACATGTATGCCATATATTAGCGTAATTTGTAACTGCCGTTTCTGACAATACTATTTCAGGAGAATACTGTAGTCAAACTTCGAGCTGCCAACCCCTTCTCCGCACACTGTACACTACGGATGCACTACTACTGATAGTAAGTGAACCTCCTCCACATGCTTCCGTTCCGTGGTGCAACTGGTGCAGACTTTGTTTTTTTTGAACAGTAACGATTCGGATTCTCGCTTATAAGAAGTTGATGAAAAATTGAAGATATCACAAGAATGGATGAGAAAGCTTACTATCTTAATTTAAATCCTATTGAACAAAAGTTAAGTGATACCTGGTTGCTCGATTATATCTAGCAGGGAACAACCAGCAAATGAAACGGATATTCATTACATAATCAGTTTCCTTACTTTATCAACTGTTGGATAATGTAGTGTTGAGTATGAAAAGACCTTGCAAAGCTACCATTGTATTAAGATAGTCTATATCTCATACTTAATTGGTTGTTAAATACTTGTTGTTCTACTTCAGTGTCAGACAATGGTAAAAATGAGGCGACTCTTTTAGAAAGCCTGTTTTTTGTTTGAATCCATTCATTATGCATTATATTCATTTTTGTACTAGTAAACCTTCAACATCGTTAGATGAAAAATACTGTCACTCTTCCGTATTTCACACATCCTATGAAGTCATTACAAAAAAGAGCAATTGTTGCATAAATTTTCATACCAGTGATTTTAAACATTTCAAATTTTCTATTAGATTTAAATTTCACAAACATTATTTTGTAATGTAATTTACTTAATTTACAATTGTTTGAGCTTACTTTATATATTGTTAAATGTTATAGAATTCTATTTCTTCATCGCAGGATAAATAATTAAAGATACCAATTTTTAGAAACCTCATTATGCATCTTGTTTCGGAGAACAGCTCAAAAATTATTATCTATACCCTAAATATCTTTCAGTATTTGCACGGTATTAAAAGAAATATTGGTATAAGTTGCTCATTATTATTGGCTACAAAACTGAAAAAGAAAACAATATCTATATATTTAAAGCGTTAGATTCAAAAAATAATTTTCTTTAACAGTTTCATTAAATGTTCATTAATTACATCCTAAATTTCAATTCAATTTGCTCCTTGTACATAATCAATATGCTCCTTGTACATAATCAATATTTCTGTAAGTTTTGTGAAATTCAAGTGTAAAGTGAGGTGATCATAAACAAAAAATACCTGAAAATAATTAGGGTTTTTTGAAGAAACGCTTATATTTTAATGTACATAGATTCAATTTTTACGAAAATGCATGTAAGTATTGTAAATAACTAATCAAATACTGTATAAATTTACCTAATCATTAGCAGTATATTATGATGAAGGGTCATTAAAATGCTTTTCTCTCCTTTAACATGTTGATAATCTCCTAAAGGTATAAGTCTCTGGAGTCCCTTTGAAAAGTGTGACTTCAAGCATATTCTTGACTACCTAAAGTTATGTTCGAGTATCATTTCGTCAAATCAAGCCTCGAAAAGTAGGGCATTTTCAATTAAAATCCAGTATAATACATTAAATATAAATTAAATTAAAATATTAACAATATATATATATATATATATGTTTCTTAATCAGAATTTGGATATATAAGAATTCTATGGTTGAATATTAATAATTAAAATAAAACGTTCAAACCAACTGATTCCCATTGCTAAAAATTCAATACTTCTTTATATGTATATCAAAATAAAGAAAAAAAAAAAAAGAAATAACTAATTTAAGCAAAGTTATGAACTATATTTTAACATCTCTACAGCTTAAGATGTTATTATCTTTTATGTTTGTGTTTGAACTCCAATATCTAACAGTTTATGGTTGAAAACAATTTTTATAGTTAGACACATTTCTGTTATAGCTAGTATATCTTAAAGAGCCTAGAAGATTAAATTTAAAGTCAAATAACAATGAGAACTTAACTAAAGCTCTACTTCAGAATGTTATGTCTGACTGACAACCATAAGTCATGATTTTATTAATGCATTGGCTTTTACATTTTCATTTATCTGCAATTTTCACTTTTTCAGTTAAATAGTTACAAAGTAATTTAATACAATGATGCTGAATTTAAACTTATTTTAATGGTAATACACATTTCACGTACTTTAATAACATAGGTCATATTTCTTCTAAACACACCTTAAGTTCTATTGCTCTCTAGTAGGTGCAGGGTGTCTGATATTAATTTCCAATGTAACCCATGTATATGAACCAGTAAGGAATGGTAAGACTTTGAGTAAAGTCGAAAAGTTCTCGAATGAGTTGGCAAATATATTTCGTGAGTACAGAAACACTTAAGATGTGTCCAATAAGTATGTTACAAAATTACAAAGATCGTCACCTATACTCGAAATAATGGATGAAGATATGTTAATTGAAAAGCAGGAACTAAAGAATTTTAGAGGAAGAAAAACGTATTTCCTTATTAAAATCTCTTTTCACTCTATGAAATTTTTCCTCGTCCATGGAAATAAATAAAGTATAGTAATTTAATAATATAATATACTACAATCAACAACTGAAGGGTTCGGTGTAATAACAGTTAAATTTATAACAACTAATAACTCGGGAGAGCGGAATGAAAGTAAAGAGAATCATATGTAATAGCATAATACAATCACATCCAGTTCTAACTCCATTTAAAACAATTATATTCAACAGGAGAGAAAAACCAAAATTATAATAATATTTTTTTTTTTGAAAACTTTTAGTTTACTTTGTTTTTGCATCGAATTCCTCAATTAGAACAGGATTGATTAATAAAATTAGGATATTATATCCAATCTCAATTTTTCAGACATTACTGCATTAATAATAATAATTATTAATGTTATTTAGGTACATTATCCATGCAGTTGCTTAATAAAACGATACACCTAGATCATATACTAGCGGAAAGGAACAAAAATAAATTAAATGTATAGAAGAACGAGAAATATTTACTTTTTTCTCGAAATTTAAGTTAAGATTTTTGAATTTTGATAACTGTCTCATCTAGCTCTACAGTAATAGAAAAAATGTGCTTCTGCAGAAACAATTCAAGGATTGCTCCGGGATAGAAATTATAATATCACATAACTAGAAAAAATATTTCATTTCTAAATCCAACAGAAATAATATTATTACATTTGAAAAAAATGATATTTCAAAGCCTCAATATTACTTTAATAATTTAGTATTAAATAATAAAAGCTGATCTGATGCTATTGGAAATAATAGCTGATCATACGTTTGGTTGAAGCCTAATACTTAATTATTTTCCACAAACACCATTCTCGATATGAAGTATTGTGATGGTTTGGATCTTGAATTTAATTGCAAAAGAAGTGAGTAAGATAGTTTTTATTCATGGAGTTATAGATTGAATAAAATACTTCAATATATTGCTGAATAATATGAATATAAATGCCTAGAAATTAGGTTTATTATTGTTTTTAGTCTCAACAAAATAACGAAATTAAACCATGTAGATAAAATTTTGTTTTAGTTGTTGTACAGTTGTAAAATTCAATTTCACGCACCATTTCTCTATCACATTGTGATAGAGAGTTTTTGGACACAGTTGGAAACTTCTTCTCAAAAAATAATATTAAGGACAAAGAAACGTATAAACAATATAAAAAGGAAAATATTCAAAATTATCCACTGAAACATAGCAAATCCTTTTAAATCAATATACATTATTTAGTATGTGACCTAAATGTAATGTGCTTTCTACTTTTCTTATATTTATCAAACTTTCAATTAATAATTTATAATACCGTTTTTGTCCTTTCAAGATGAGCGAATTAGTGATAAATACTCTCTTTCGGGATCCACAACGTTTGTAAATCTTTAAGACACAGATATTAAGAGATAAAATGTATTTTTTTTTGGATTCTTATTAGGAATACTCGAATTGCAATGAAGAATACCATCTTATATAAGAGCAGAATAGTAACTTTGATATAGCCGATTTCAACAAAAAGATTTTGTTTTTCAAAAATGCAATATAAAAATGAACATGTATAGATAAAGCTCTTAAGTCATCAAAAAGTGTCATAAACAAAACGCTTAAGAATCCACGATCGAGTGTCATTAAGGACCTTACAGGATAGAGAAAAAACATTTACAAAAATACATCAAGTAGAGAAAACTAATTAAAGAAAGTTAAAATTAAAGTTTAAGATTAAAAACCATTAAGAGCTCCCCAGCGTAATTTATGGTAAATATTTTTTTAAGTAATACATTAGTTGTAAGCACCAAATTACTCTTGAAGTGACAGAATAGGGTTTTTAGAAAAGTGAAGAACACATACTTCAGATAAAGATATTTTTCTTAAGTCAATTTACAAGTTTGTTAATTACTTATGTTTGATCCTACTTTTATGTAAATATGTACTTAAACGTTTTACCTATCGCTTGCACCCAAGTTTTGATCCTAAGTTTGCTTAAGAAATGGGCTTTTTTCAAACTGTTACTTCAGGAAATATTTTTAAACCAAGTATAATGAGCTTGGAGATAAAAGCTTTATCTCAACTTTTGACGAAAAAAAAATTAAAACATGTTTTATTCTTTTTCTGTGTTTTCTGTTTTGGGATTTGTCAATAATTACTCTATCCAAAGCAGAAAAAAGTAAGTAGAAAATTAAAACAATGGATTAAAATATCATGTATTTATTATTTATTATCACATTATTCAACATACAATGAATTTTACTTTCCTAATGTACATACAATAAAGCTATTTATTAATGAAACATCTTGCATATTTTATCTCAAATTCATGTACCTGTAATATTCATAAGATATTAAACAAAAATGGCAATTGAAATTATATGCAGAAAAATGTTTGAAAGATATAGAATGCTGAATTTCACACAAAAAATTACTCACATTTAATTATTTTGTTAAATTGTAGTTTATAAATTATTTTTTTCTATTAATAAATTGATATCATTATGATTTAATTTCACTTTTCATTCATTTGGCACTGTTTTTCTTATAGGGTTTGCCGTTAGTATTTTATTCTTTTGAATACTTCGAGGTTTTTTTTTGAGTCAAATATTGAAATTATCCTTCTAATTTAAATTCGTTATGTTCTCTGGAACTTCTGTATATTTTTAAATAAATTGATTGAGACTAAAAAATGAAACTTTAACTTCTATAAATCATATTTTAACCACAAAGATCAAAATTTAGTGCAAATTAAAAAAGCAAACTACTACTTAACATTTTGTAATTTTTGCCAAAATTTAAGGAAACACTTTTTTACACATTATCTTATTTCTAAGTTAATTAATACATTATTGAAAAGTAATCATGACATTTTAAAAATGAGAAAAAAGTTAATTTCTTTTCATTGTGTAATATTTATTTTAGTAACTAAAGATATACAAAAAGAGCAATGCAATAAAACGAAGGAATATTAAGGACTATTTCTGTAAATGAAGATTTTTATGATCTTCTTCTTAAAAAAATTCAATCTAATAGCTTTATACTTAAGCAAAGTTCTTCACATGGAAATATAATATTTATAGCTTAGAAAAAATATGTAGTTTCCTTAAAATTTTTAGTTATGAAGTATAACTAATTGATAATAATGGTGGTATATTAAATTGTGAATTAAAGAATAATTTAACTAGTAAAAAAGAATTAAAGATACTCAGCGTAAAGATCAGAATTATTTTTTTTTCATTTAAATTTACATTTCAAAAGTAAATTTAATAACTAAAATTTAATAATAATTGTATAGTAATTGCGTTTTCTATTTAAAGTATGAGCTTCTGAAAAATAATACTCAACATTGCCATTTTAAATTGAAAAAAATATTTCTTGTTCTTTATATAGTATCAACTATTCATTAAGAAAGAGTTTCTAGTAATATCATACTAAAAATGGTTGTATAGCAAATATTAATGAATGATTCATAAAATCTACATGAATAAATTTTGAGTTCTATCATGTTTTATGGTATGTAACGGCACGAGAAAGCAATATCATTTTTAGTTCAAATATTGCATTAAAATTATTCCTTGAAAGTATTAAAAAATACATTTTAAAGAATAAGAAATGTAAGAAGTTTCTTTTGTCTAAAACAGTGATAAATTATTTTTAAATGCAACATAATATTTTAGATAATATAATAAGATAGAAAAATAGAAAGATCTTAAATGCGCTTGTGATTTCCATACATGATTCCTATTAATCTTAACACTGTAATTAATATTATATCTGGTGTGATTTGTTGGACCATTCGGGAATGGCATTTTTCTACAAGTCACTGAGAAATATTTCCAGCTGGGAGATTCTTTTTAAACAGTTGGATTAAATAAAATTACACAGCCTTTATGGACTCACACTGTTGTCTAGTTCTGATCCTTAGATAATATCAGAAATTTAAAATATACCTTTTTTAATAACATGTTAATTTGATGTTTGATGTAAAAATACAATGTGAGTTAGTGAAATTAAACAGCTAGTTTATTTTGTTTGTCAAACCTGTATTCAATTTTTAGTAAATTGTAAATATACATCGTGATACACCTAACCAAAATAAATGTTATAGTGTATGTGATGTTTAAAATAATTTTGTAAGGAATATTGTAGCATAACATGACATATATTTTATAAAATAATATCGTCAAAAATATGAATTTAATTCCATATCGTTGAATATTGATTAATTTATAATGCAATTAACTGACGGGTAATTAATTTGTTAATGAAATGAAAAAGTATCTTATTCCACAAAAAGTGAATGAATCATCATAAGTTGAGAAATTTCAAAAATTCAAGTACGTAGGAAATGTTACATAAAACAGTTTTCATTTTGCCAATTTATATAAAATATATTTGTTCAGTATCATACATTATTAATATTATCGAATGGATTTTAACACAAATTAAAATTGTGTTATTTAAAATACTTTGCACATATACTGTAATTAATATAAATAGTTTTGTGCAATTTATTTCAAAATTTTTTAGATATGTATCATTGTACTTGTATTATTACAGCAAAACTCAAATTCCAAACTGTACAAATCCTTTTATCCATAAACCAAACCGTTAGTAACCTAAGTTCACTTGGTACTTTTCATTGATGTATTTTGCATTAGACGCAGCCAACACTCGCCTCATTTATTTTGATATATTTATGCAAAACAGATCTTTCGCTCAGAACGATTCTACTTCAGCTTGCTATTTGATACCCGCCAATATTCATAAATTTCTATAAATGCAGCAAGCTCCAGATACATAAGATATATCTACTCTATGTGGAAGTTTTACTTCAAGTTGTGTAGATACAGTTTTAGGTTCTTTAATATCAACCGCAACAGAGAAGTATGGATTTCCGCTTCATCATAAGCCTTTAAAACTGTCAAGTAGAATTGGAGTTTTCATTTTCCCTTTCGCAACATGAGATATTTTCTTTTAAGAATTATTTCTATTTATGACATTTTTAGATCTTTCTTTTTTATCACCAGATGTAATTTAAATAGATAATGTACATCGTCATAATTTTAAATCTTTTTTGATAGTAAAATTATATTTATTAAATAACTTCTTAAAATCAGGGATGTTTGTGTTATTATTAGCACCTTAATTTATCATTGAAAATTTATATGCATTTCTTATTTCTAATTATATTTAGGCTGTTGATGATAGCATTGTATAAAGTTTTATGACTATAAAAACTTAAGATTACTAAATGAATAACGTTGATATTTTCTTAAATGAATATACAATTTATTTTTAAAGTTTGGCAATATTTGTAAAATCAATGAAACATTTTAAAAAAATAAGAAAATATAAGTTATACTTTTATCTAATTCCGAATCAGCTTATGCAATTAATAAAAATTACGGAAAGTAAAATTATCATTAAAATTATCATGAACTATAAATATTTTAAATAAAATTGTATATCTCTAGCAAACTGCTTGCACGATTAAGGAAATCATCAATATCACGAACATTGTAAAGAAACACGTTCGTTTTATGGCTTTTTTCCTGTATTATTTGCGCTAATAATCTATCATATACTATAACAAAGAGAATGATATTTAAGCGCTGCAAATTGTCCAAAAAATCAAGCGATGTAATTTGGAAATTTAATGCATATGGTTGAAAATTCATGCTATCATCTTCACTACAGAACGTCTTAACATATTGATGTTCATCAGCAAATACGTTTGCCTTGTTCTATTGCAACTTCAATTAAACATTTCTGTTTTACACAAGAATTAGGTTATTAATCCAAATAAACATTAAAAATTGGCCTGTACCGGCAAATGAGTGTAAAGTTAATAAATTAAAGATAAATTTCAAATCATGCATAAACAGGGTTTTGTGGAATCAAATTATTTAACATTTTATCAGTAGTTTCATTTCATCTTTTTATACAACTAATAATCATAATTTCAATTAAATGATTTAATTCATGAACAAAATTCATTTCGATGTGCAAACCTCTTTCATAAAAGCTCATTATTTTACAAAATAATTATCAGCAGATTGGAATTCAGGATTCTTTAAGTAATTTTCAAAAAATTATGTGATATATATATGGATGGATTATAAAATGAGCCAATGCTTTATCACCTGCCTTTCGTCTTTGTAACTTTCATTCTCCTTTTGCACATTCTATTTTTAAAACTTAACCAAATCCTATCAACACAAATTTCAATGCACATTTTAACTACAGCATTCACTTTAGCTATGAAGCCTTTATTTTGAAGAATCGCGCCTACTTCAAGAGCTTCGAGATCCCTTTTATTTGCTGATTAAAACTTTTTCGGGACTTCCCATTCTTTTTGGTTATAAAAGGCAAAGTTACCCATTGGCCGCTGTTTTTTTTTGCCTATTTCTTCTTCTGTTTGCTTCTTGCAGCGTGAAATGTTGCATTCAAGACTCTTTATGTGATAATTTTCGTCAATGTTTGCTCCATATCCATCTGTGATTTATAAGTAAAAAAAAATATCTGAAAACAAATTTTCCGCGGAAATAAATTTGTCCAGCAAAAGGATGGACACTTCCCAAAAATGTACTACAGAAGCTTACATATTTTGCATGAATTAGCGGGAAATTTCATTACAAGTCGTTATTCCAAGCCATCTATGACTAGTATATTGATTAGATAATATGGTAATGTTCCATCACTACTCCCTCAAAATTCTTCTGTGATACTTACACTGTTAACAAAATTTTCAGTTAAAATATTGTCGATAATATTGGTGTTCTTAAGAAATTAGTTAATGTACTTCTGAATGAAGACAATTCTAAGAATGTAACATTCTTGTCCAAAAAATTCAGCAAAACTTAGATTAAAATCAATAGGAATGCAAACATTTCGAATATGATAAAAATTCTTAATTGAAATTCTTCAAAAATCAAATTGCTGGCCATGCTATATGTCAGCGATAGTCGATTAAATCAAGTGTGAGTGTCAAGTCTACAAAATGAGTGTCGTTTTTGAGACCTGAAGATAATACTTATAATTCGGCGTTGCTTGATTACTAAATATTTGTTATCTGACTTGAAATCTATTTGTGAAAAGGAGCTTGATATAAGTCACCCATAAATTGAAAAGCACCCATCAGATTCTGTGAAAAATAATTGGTTAATAAAAACAAATTGGCTGTTCTTGAACATTTTATACACCTATAAAAGAATGGTTCTGATACACGTAAATAATATAGTTAAATTTAGCACTTCTAAAATGCTAATATTGCTGACATTGTTTTTAAATACATGTGTAAATAATACATATACATTTAAATTAGGATTATTAATATCTCATTAATAGTTTATTTTATCTGCAATAGTAAAGCAAACGATTCCAGTTTTGTAATCTTTAAAAACAATAGATAAGTTTGCTTTTGCTTTTGTATTTCACTTACTGAATTGAAGTATTGGTACATGCTAAGCGTGATTATATAAAATACTAACTTTATGTGCACAAAGTGATTATATTTTTACCTCATAATATTAACTTTACGAATGTGAATAATTTGAAATTAACAATGTTTTATTGTGTGCTGTTGAAAGTTCTGTAATATGCGAAAATTTAATTTAGGTTTATTTTAAAAGGAATTTATATTGTGATAATATTATATGATATTTTATTTTATTAATTTGTGATAATATTATATGATATTAATTAGTTTTATTCAAACACTTAATTTTTTAAAGGGGAGAAGTTGGTGTAGGTTTATTTTAACATTTATTTCAATGATAATAAATATTTTGAAAACTATTGCAATAAGTATTGCCTTGTGTTTTATTTCAAAATTTTGAAATAATTTTAGCTTAATAAATAGTGTATAATATTTAAAACTCTTAAGTACAAAAAAAGTTTGATGATAATGTGTCATATTTTCTTTCAATTATTCTGATTTGAGTGCAATATTTTGAAATTGATTGTGATAGTGTTTTAGTTTGATATGCATGGTAAAAATAAAAATGTGTATGGGTCTTTAATAGAAATATTATTGTTTTTATATAAATGTTTAGACTAATAATCAGTACATTAATCTTTCAGTTAAGAAAAACAATTGACCAATAATTAATGCATTTTTTTTAATTAAAATCTAAATATATATTTTACAGAAATGGAAATGAAATACTATTATGTTTATAAATTATTGATGGTCAATGAGATTTCAATTTTAAAAGACGTTTTGCTTTTATATGAAAGAATGAATGGTTTATACGAATTCAATTGAAACCTGTTATATATATATATATATATATATATATATATATATATATATATATAAAGAAAATTGTATCAAGTTTATTTTGGTGGACAAGTATGGCTGAGTTTGAAAAATTACCAGAACCGTCGTCAATACCTCTCATGTTGCTTTTGGTGTGACATTAATAAAACAAATCAATCGTACCTGGATTTGTCAAGAAATGGACATATCTCTGTTGCTGTGGAGGGTAAAATGCTTGGTACAAAATTGGAATAATGAAAGATCATAAATAATACGTACTCGCACTTTAAAAAATGATTTTTAAATTTAATTGATTATTAATTTATACATGTAGTTTACAATATTGTGTTTGTTTGCCTTTGTGTACCATATTAGAGTTTTAAATATGTGAAAAAAAAATTAATGTAGTTATGTGTAAATAATGCACTAAACTAACTGTTGTAAATATATCGGATTAATAAACTGAATGTTATTGTATTATTTGAAATATTGTCTTAGAAAAAACCACGCAAAATTATATTTATATATTAAATTTTTTTAAGTTTAAGAATCTATGATTTCAAGCTACAAATATAGGAAGTTAAAGCGAAATTTATGTGAAGTACTAAATGACACAATAGCACACAACACGAAATGTTAAATTTTGTATCAATCACGACATTATTTATGTTCCCAAACATTCAGTCCACTTGTTTTATTAACTGTATATTAATCAACACAATGTCAAACTTTTTTAATAATTGACATAGCTTTTGTAATACTTCATTATATTTACAGTCACAGAGTATGCAAATTGGAGAAATATTGCAAACTTAATTTTAAGTTTTGGTGTCAGGCAAATGTTACTGAAATTAGGTTTTACTGATATATTTGCTTTATTTTTCTTTATATCTTTTTCTCTGCATAAAAACATAGTCTATCCCTTGTTTTGGTAAATTTTAAGTTAATACTTACACATATAATTTGTGATATGGTATCTATTTAGAGATTCAAAAACAGGATATATATTAAATTATAGCAAATAACTTTTGAGTCTTACAATTTGCATTTCTTCGACCGATTAAATAAAGGGAAATGCACCTCAGAAGGTCAGATTCTGAACATGAGGGAAAATTTGAAGAAATTACTTTATCACCTACTTTTTATCTTTATAAATTTCTTTCTCTTTTTGACAACCGAATTTATCTTAACAAACACTCTTCACGTGCATATAAACTATAACTTTCACTCTTGGTTCCATTAGCATAGAATCGTCGGTATAACAATATGTTCCAATGCTCTTGAAATTGCTGATTTACAAGTTCTGGCCTTCCCCGTTCTTTTCGGATGCAGCAGCCCTTGCTGTAAGGTTTCTGCAATTTTCAACATTTTTTTTTTTATTTCTTGCGAGGTCAGACTCTCACTATGTGCTCATATTGTGATGGATTCCATCAATGTCTTAAATTCTCCATACCACAATGTTCCAATTAGATATTGTATAATTCTACACAGATACACACACACACACACACACACATATATATATATATATATATATATATATATATATACAGATATGGACCAAGAAAATAGCGCACCAAGAAGGAGTCGTCGAAATGAAACAAAATTTTACATACGTAAAGACTACTTTATTATAAGTAAATGAACAGAAAATCAAAGAAAAATGATTATTTGTTGCAGAGATAAAGGCAAAAGAACGGAGGATTTAATACACTATTGAACCCTCTGTAGCGCGAATGCAAGAAGCGATACGATCGGCATTGATGCATACAAGTTCTGTATGATGTCTTGAGACATTTCGTTCCATATTTGTTGTACATTTGCCTCTAGTTCGTTGAAACTCCTCGAATGCCCAACTCGCCTTCCCAAATGATTCCAGATATGCTCGATTAGAGACACATCTAGGGATCGGGCAGGCCAAAGAAAGGTAGTAACAGTGCGGAGACAGACTTGTCACACCCTTGCCGTGTGAGACCGAGCATTCTCTTGTTGATAAATGGCTCTTGGGAGCCGTTGTATGAGTGGCACATATGTGGCTGCAGGATGTCATGGACATACCAATAGGCAGACATGGTGACAATTTAAAAGAAACAGAAATAAAGGTATTGCTATTTGAAGAAATGTAGTACGCTGTAAAAGAGAAACTGAAGTACAATTTTGGAACTAGAAGCTATAAATTATTGCATTTTTTAATCTGAATATCTATATTTTCCTTTTTTAATTTACAAATATTTTTTTATATTTTTTTCTAGTCTTTCAGACATTACCACAGTTTAATTAATGAATTATTGCTGATAATTGAGAACAAATAAGGTTTGTTTGTATTCGAATGTATGCTTTGGCAATTTATTTCTGATCACATTTTGCAATGGTAATTTTATTTTGTACGTAACAGTTTTGCTTAAATGTGTTAAAAACATCATTAACAAGGCGTTATTGCAAAAATTATTGCTTAAGAAACAGACTATTTGCAGTATACAAACATGTAGGTAATAAGCAAAGCTCACGCTAAAATAAAACTTCTGCTGCGAATAATGATAAGCTGAAAATTTCTAGTATCAAATTCTGAAGGTCCAAGCGAAATGTTTCGAACAAATATTAGTCTGAATTTCTAATTAACTCTTTGGCCATAGAATGAAAACATTTATATCTTAGAACGTTATTTTTTTTATCCATTTTGTTTCAATGATGAAAAAGCTCGAAGGGAACTCAAAATTTTACATATGCTGAATTTAGTTAGAATACGTATGAACAATCATATAGTTAAGTAATTGGTTTTATTTGAAAAATGTAAATACGTTTTTAAACTAAATAATCTAATTGCTTATGCATTAAGATTCATCGGAAAGGACTATATTGCTAGCAATGAGCCGTAGAGTATACTGAATTTGCCTTTCTTTTTTAAAACAACTTTTCGAAATCAGAATTTGAAAATTCAGCAAGCTGCACCTTATATTTCTGAAATATCATTAAAAATGTAAGAAGTAAAATTAGAAAAGGAAAAAAAAATAATTCAGGAAATTAAGCCGTACTGGAGTGTCAAAGGATAGGACTTGATATAAAATTTCTGATACTAAATAGTTGTGTTGGTTGCATATCAATTGAAATTGGTGAGGTATTAGACAACAAAAGAATATATATTTTTTAAAATATGCAACGCATTTGCTATCCGATTAATATTTCGGATAGCCAATGCGTTGCTTCTAAACTACCGGCCATTAAAATTGCAATATCATGAATACTAAAAATGTATTTATTATACGTATAAAGTATGACATGAAAATAAAATGATAAAATATACAAGCAGTTTAGGGTTTACAAGGTTCTTAAATTGCTAGAAATAGTTGACAACTCTGACAGATAAAAAGACCCTTAACCGGTTAGGCATAGAGTCAAACTGATCTTGGATGATAGAAAAGAGCAACGCATACCATGTTGCTTCAAGTTTATGCCACAAGTCCATATTAGCGGGAGAGGAGTGGCGCACCAGCCTCTCAGCAACCCTCATTCATATATTTTCAAAGGGTGACTGATCTGGAGACCATGCAGGTCAGGGCAACAATCGAATACCCTGTCTATCTAGGATGGTCAAAATACGACGTGAAATATGTGGTCTTGTATTATCATTTTGAAAATTGGTATTTGGCAGGTCTCGAAGATTGGGCACAGACACAGGACGTAAGATGTCAGAAATAGACCAATCTACATTCAAATTAACGTCAATCTGATCTAAAGATGTACTCAATGGCTTCACAAACTATTTCACCAGATGCAGGGACTCTATACCAATATTGAATGCAAGCGGGCTACGAATGGTCTCCGCGAAGCCTCCGAACACGTACACGGCCATCAGAATACTGCACGCAGAACCAAGACATGTCTGAAAACATGTTCTGCCTCTCCTGTATCCAGTTTTGTCTTTAGGCTAACCAAAGTAACTGTTTATCTCTATGTTGCATTGTCTTGAGAAGCTGAAGTATTGGTCACCGTGCTGACAGTGCACGCGGCTGCAAACGTCGTAGTACCTTAGAAACGGATACTGGGCGTGTTGCAAAAAGGCCCATTATTTGACTTATCGTTCATGATATATTTGTGCTGTTTTGCAGGGATGACCTCACAATATGTCCTCTCTCATTGGATCATCTTTTTCATTGGAAAGTGTTGAGATCATGCATTCCATTTAGTATCATCTTCAGGAAACCATTGATACCATATTAACATGAGAGTGATTGGATTTTGACCAGTGCAACGTGTGATATCACTTAGCGATAATCCACTCTCTCGATAGGCAACGATCTTCCCTCTATCGAATTCTGACTCTTTCTTGTAAGTATTTCTTCTTTTTTGTGGAATAACACGATATAGTAAGCAAACTCCGAAATTACAAAGCACTTTCCGAGTGAGAAATCCTCTAAACAACTCTTCTTTTATGAAGTGTCTCAGGTGTCAATTATTCCTCCAGTGTCATCTAAATATGCTGAAATACGCGTTCATCAAATACGCGAAATAATCATTTGGGTTCCCTAACCTTTTTTTTTAAAATTCCATGTGATTCTAAAGTACGTCAGATATTTTTTTCCTGGTGTTACACTCTTAATGGCCAGCAGTGTTGGAATGTTTGCGGCAATCACAAAGGCTCTCCTTTAAGTATAAAGTACTGTAGAAGCATATCCGGTAACACTGCGATCCGGAAACTTGCAGATATTGCAGAACAGGTATTATTTGAGGATTCAAAATGATCCGAATTTTTATACATATATGCATGTAATCTATATACTTAAGAAATTAGACTGTATAAAATGTGAGCAATAGAGGATTTGTAGGTATCCACAAAAGTTAAAGAAATCAATAAAAGTAATCGATGAAAAGAAAATATTACAAATATTTTTTAAACATACACGCACGTTGATGAATAATTATGTAATTATTATCCGCAGTAACAAACCACTTAACAAGCATTCAAATTAACTAGTTACAACCTCTTACGTCTACTTTTCCAGAAATACGCTTCCTCTGCGTAGTCAGCGTTTCCTAGAAACAGTCAGCTGGTGTAAATTTCAATGAGAATAGTGACTGGTACACAAAATGTTTTATACTTAATTAAATCTTATCACACGATATTGTGTAATCAAACACTGTTAAATAATTGCTTGTATTTCATGATGCAAAATTCCAACTGAATCTTCAATGGTTTTCTTTGGAACACAATCTGAAACAAAGTTTTGTCTAACTGTAAATTATGCAATTTGTGCTTACATAATTGTTTTCTGGATCTGAATGAAGGTTCTACTGGTTTTATAGAACTAGTGAATTCTTTTAAATTAAATATCGGTAATTGCATGATCCTTATTTTAAAACAATATGGTTATTAACCACTTCCCAATTTCGCCCGAACGCCGCTCGAGCAACACATTTTTCAACGCTAATCCAATGATTTGTCCGAGTGTTTTCTTCAGAAGGCTCTATCTGTCCAGTAAAAATATGATCTTAAAACAAGTTTGAACTGGTTTCTAAGTCACATTTTACTATTTCTCTTAAGCGGAAAGAAACGCAAATTTAATTTTCACTTGCTCGGTGAATCACATGTAGTATAAAATATTTTTTTTCAATTCGGATGTAAAATAAAAGCATAATGAGTGACGATCAGCGGTTTATAATAAAAGGTAACTCTGATATTGGATCATGCGAATCCTTTAGCGAATCTGAAATTTTACTAAAGGATTCTGGTAGTTACGAAATGCTCATTATCGGACTTCTCTAGTGATAAGAAATTTAAATTTTAAATAACATTACTCAAGTTCGGAACTTTTGTGAAATTGATGCTAGTAAACCTTCTTTAGCACCACCACGTTTTCCTTTCACTGCGAATCCAGCTGTTCAATTGAATATTGATATAAGTGATGGAACCCTACAATTTCTTGATATTTTCTTTAATGATAATCTCCTTGAAATTATATTTGTTGAAACTATTCAATATGTAGATCGATTTATTCGAAACAGTTGTCTACAAAGAAACAGCAGAACAAGAAAACGGGAAACAAAGACGAAAAACGAAATTCAAATTTTTATCACTTTGAATATTTTACAAGGAAATGTGAAAATACCTGATGTTAAGCACTTTTGAAGTAAAAGAATTTAACATCAACTCCCTTTTTTTACAAAAATCATGTCTTTTGACGATTTCATCTTATTCATCGATATTTACATTTCTCAAATGACATCAAGTTTGACGCTGAAACACATGAGGGCCCTAAGTTGCAAAAACTGTGGCAGGTAATTTGGTTTCGCCGGTCTTTCCAGTCAGGCTATTGATTCTTAAAAAAAGCAAACTTTATGTAAAAATGTAATTTTTTCGTAATGAATAAAAATTAGCATAATTTCTTAAAATCAATGTCTAAAATTATTTTGGCTGCTGTTTTGAGTTTAAATAATCGGAAGGAATAAGAAATTGTGTTTCGAAAATATGCTTATTTTATGATATAATATGACCAAAAAAAAAAAGAAACAGTTAAGTGGTTAATGTATCACCGATGCATATACACATTCATAACCCCTATCAAAATTACAGAGTAAATGTAATGTACAGAGTAGATGTACATAAAGCAAAATCAAAGAAAAGATGTAGCAAGAAGAAAAAGTGGGCTTGAATATGTAATCATACTAAATTTTAGGCTATATACATATTTATTTTGTGAAGCTTTATGTACTTTTTACAATAAAGTAAAACTTTAATCGTACTTTTTCTTAAAACTGTATTTTATTTTTAAAAAAATCTTAACCATACTCATGATATCTCAAGAAAGAAACAGAATCACTTTATGAAGCTTTCTGACAATATTTTGTGTATTATTTTGAATGAAATGATTCAAACATTTTGATGTAGGTAAACTATATTTTTAGGGTTGTTTATCAATAAAGACATATTTGAAAAAAATTGCAAAAATATACATATAGACTGTTGAATTTTTTTTAAAGTTTTAGTTTCTCTAATCAATTTTCAAAGATTTGGAAAACGTCTTGTATGTAAAGGAAATTAATGACATTACATTATAAGTCTTCCGGAATGAATTAGAAACAGTTGTACAATATCGTTTCACTTAAAATGAGCTAAATGTTCCTTGAAATTGATCAATTTATCCAAAAGTACAATATTTGTGTTAAAATTTTTACATGTTTTTATATATATAAATTTACTATTTATCTGAACAAACAGTTTAAAAAAATAATTTTTAAAAAAAATATTGGTCCAGGATGTAAGGCAGTCATTGTAAGCAGTTCATCTTCAAATTAATTTAAATATTGGTTTATTTTCCTACCTATTTATTTCCACTGTATAAGTACAAAATTCAAAAATCAATCTTTATATATATTTATATATATATATTGCACTCTTTTGATCTCTGCACCATTTTAAGTCGATTCGCCTGTTCGCAGAACTGAGCGGGACGCAATTAACAGGTTTTCTTGTAAATAGCTCTCTTTCATGAAGTTTTCTGGAAACAGTCACCCTTGAAACTCGGTTTCCTGTAGCCACATACAACTCGTGAGGGACCTGAGAAGCTGTAGCATGTGCTATAATAGACAATTGAAGCTGTAGCATGTGCTATAATGGGAAAAAGAAGCTGTACTATGTACTATAATGGGGAAATGAAACTGATCCATGCGCTATAATGGTCTGTTACGCCGTGCTATAGTGGACAAATGAAGATCTTTTCTGTCCGTCATGATTCTTGGGCGACCATGCCCATGCATTTTCTTAATTTATCCGGCATCCTGAAACTGTTTCTATAAGTTGGACTCGATGCTGGGCGTTAAATCGAATTCTCTGCAAATCTGGATTTGAGTTTGGCCTGCTTCTAGCCTACTTACAATTCGCCACCTAATTCCCTCTTTTAAACGTTGGGGGTTACTCATTTATTACTGTTTGAATTTTAATTTAATATATTGCTGTAAAAAAACCGACACACAATCTAATGTTGGAAAACAACTTTCTTTCTGCGTACATCATAGATTACCAAGATATATAAATTAAAGGATCCAGATTACACGGATAAATGTATGGATATGAGGGAATCTACTTTAGTCGAAATATTCCGAAAGACAACACAAGTGATTAATTCAATGGTTGCTTAAAACCAGTCCCTAATTCTAGGATACGTTAATCTAAAAAACATTCACAGCAGAGTTATAATTGTGGATCGCTGAAAGTGGGTGGCTTAACAGAAAAGAATAAAACAATTTTCGAAATGTATATTGAGATGAATTTGAAATACGGCTGTCTTTTTTATTCTTTTCAATCACACTAATTGAAATTTTGCTTTAATAATTTTCCCGCGATTAGATGAATTTGCTAATATATATTGTTTACTTTAATTTTACTTGAAATTTTGGAGTATAACTATTCCGATGTAATTAGAACAAAATAGAATTATCTAATTCATTTTTACTAGTTTTATGCAATTGCTTTAATGTAAAGACTAATATGGCACTGAACCAAAAGATAACAAACAAAATGTACGATAACCTTATATTTATGTTTTTGCACATTAAAATGAAAATAAATTATTAGAATTTTAATATTTGTGTGCTTGCCAAACGAGGAAACAATATATTTCAAATGAGATTTTAGCAACGGTGTTTCGCATTGTACAAAAATGGAAAAAAAAATTATCGTTGTTGTTATTATTTTGAGTGATGAAACACATTTTATTCAAAAATTACTTTTTTTCAATTAATAAAATAAATGTTATGAAATGTAATTTTTCTTAAATCAGCTTAATAGCGACAATAGAAGTTAATATAATCTAAACATATTTTATTTGTTTTAGTTCAAGTTGCAATATTTTATTTTCAATATTGATTTTCCTTCCTAGGGAATAAGCATTGAGTTTTGACTAAGGAAAACTTTGCTATTTTAATATTTTCTACTTGGAAAAGTGCTTAGATAAAAGATATATGTATTTCCAGGAATTATATTTATAACTTTGAATTAATAGAAAATGTTTAATTATCCTTTGCATCGTATCATACATGTTATTTCTAAATATTTGATTACATGCTAAATAAAATATTAGGTTCATATAGAAAGTTAAGAAAAAAAATTACAAATATGTATTTTGTATCAGTATTAAAAACTACAAACAACTGATGAATGCCCCTTTTTTTTTGGAAAACATCATCTCAGTGCACCGTTAAGCATCGCATGGGGCTCACAGAAGTATATATAAAATATATTACAAATGGAATTAAAAAAAAAAGAAAATTTAAAATTTATGAAAGTATACAATTATTTACAATGAATTTATAAAAACAGTCAAAGGAACTTTTCTTTGAAAAGAAAAATGGTGAAAAGTTAGCGGCCTATTAATATTAATGTCTTTAAGAATCAATTTTCGTGAATTTCTTTCGTTAGACAAATTTAGAACACATAATAAATAGGTGTTCAACATTTTCCTAGCCTATAATCTTGTAATCACAAATTACAGGAGTCAAATTAAATCTGCTACACACAAATGGCTGTTCTCAATACTACCAAACCTCTTCTAGCACTGGACAAGAACACTTTCTTTCAATTTCTTCCCTAGCTCTGAACAACATGATACATAATTTATTTTGTTGTCCATCGTTTTCACCAATGGTATGACAGTACTTGAAGTAACAATTTTTTCTTTAATTACTTTGATCGTTGCAAATTCAATTTCATTAACAAATTACAGAATTCTTTAAAAAATTCAATATTTTTTTCACAATGGTATTGGCGAGCTGATTTATTAAAATTTACAATTCATACCACAACCTCTCAAAATTCAAGAAATGTTTCCGACATGTACAAAGTGGATTTCTACCTCGTAGTTACCTGAATTAGCTCCCGCTCTTGTTTTCTGCCTTAGCTCATCCCTGACAACAACACTTTTCTTAAACCGTTTTATTATATTTTAGACTTTTTCTATGACTGCAGTAACGTTTGGTAAGGATTCATACGATTTTTAGGCCTTTGATTTTAGCATTTGGGTGAATCAGTAGCTATATATATTTTTTTTCGAATGTTTTTCAACTACCCTCACAATGTTATCCCCCATCTGTAACCGCGGCTGTAAATGTTTCAGCAGTCAGTCCACAATCAAAACAAGCTTTCTTTAGATAATCAGCCAGATATTGGGCCGTGTAATTTTCATGAATCTCGTAGACTCCAAAAATAGTGGATCCAAGAATCCATTTTTCAATGAAGGGGACAGTTACACCAAGAAAGCTTCTCGTTTGATGCTTTCTTTTCAAATATATGAGGTGAAACCCACATTTGGCTAACTGCCTAGTTGCACTCTCAAAACCAGTACCACGGCTTCATGTTTTTCATTGATTAGTGAATCGATGGTTTTCCGTAATGGAATTTTATATAATGTGGCAGTTACTTCAACGAAGTGCTTAAAACGCTCATTTTTGAATAAGGAGATAAAATGTGAATATTTGCAAATATTGTAAGCTAAGGCAAGGTTATTCCGCTGTCCATATCACTACCATCTTAAAAAGAAGCTATAAGGAAAAAATGTCTTTTAGAGATTTTTAATGTTACTTGGGCACATTAAGTTTATTAGCAATAAAATAAGGACTTACAATCCCTTCTCGCTCTAACGTTCAAGAAGTGCTTGGAATAGGTTCAGTATCTAAAATGCTTTTTCCTTGGACTTGCTTGAGCATGTTGACTCAAAATATTTAAAAGAGAGTTTTGGAGCATAGCTTTTAGATGTCCTGTGAGATTCGATATATTGCCAGGCATTCTTAGGGACTTAAGGCAAATAGTGCATTGCGCAGATTTGTCTGAAGTATTGGAAAAGTATTTCCAAATGATACATTTTAAGGCACAATTGTCCCGTTACTTGCTCAGTAATATATAATTATAAATTTTTCACAAACAAATTTCGCACTAATAACTATAAGTAATTGTCTACAGTAACTTCATAGTCTAAAAAGTCTGGTAGCTAGTATAATAATTACAGCTACCGAACTCGCGCTACTGATTCTTTTGTAGAACGTTATACGTAGCGTACAACCATTTGTAACACAAGATAAATTGCGTCGCGATTTACGTTTGAGTTTAATTGAGGATTGAGAAGGAGTCAGTCGAGAGTCGGCGGAGATTAAACCTGCAATTTGAAAGGTTTCTTTGTTGTTACAAGGGGGAAAGGCATCGCCCTTCCCGTCAAGTCGTAACCCTTTCCGAGAAAGAGAATATGTTTAATTATATACTCATTTCTTTTGAATTGCTTTGAATTTCATCCTCATTTCCTAAAACTCCATCCTCGTTTGTCCCTTTGGTTTGACGTTTAATAGAATATTCCATTAACTGACTGAGAACATGTAAAAGAATTTTTTCCACATAAAATATGAAATCAACTTTGGAAAAAAACGAGCTCAAAATATCGATGTTAAACATCGGCTACAATAAATCGATTGATAAAACATCGACATTGATACCGCATCCCTAATATGAAATCAAATCTTAAGGGACACAGTGAGAACAATTAACCCTACATAGACATGATCTGTCATTTGAGAGGGTAGATCATAAGAAATACATTAAACCATGCGGGCTCATCAACAGCTTTGGCATGGCATTGGTCCCGCTGACATATTTCTCCGTACTGCCTCCGAATAACTTGTGAAAACATTAACAAATGGTATGCTACATCTTTCTTATTTCTCTGATCTCGTAATACTACAGCCTATTTCCTAATATATATATATATATATATATATATATATATTAGGACTTTCCGATTTTAAAATTCTTCATTTATTGAGAATTAAATCAGGTAGATTAAACTAGTACAAAGCAGTACAAAACAATGCCACATTAAAATAATCTGAATTATATTGTAAAGTTGTAATTCATATTAATTCACCTTTATTTACTCTAAATTTATATTAGAGATTAACACGTGAAATAGTTTAGACAATGACCATGAAAGGAAAGGAAATAGGCTTGGAAATTTCAGTTTGGGTAATCTTCATTGAGAAATGAATTATTATACGTAATATACCAATACATAAGGCAAGTAACAACGATAGAATTGGAAGTAGAATACTGGATTAAGTATAGTTAATTATTCTTACATTTTCACCTCTCACCCAAATTTTGAACGGGAGTCACTGGCGACGATTTGTACTCCTATAAAGATACCACCATATAAAGCTACATAATTTCAAAGTATATAAATTTCAATAACCAAAATATTAACTCTAACTTTTCTCCTGGACAAAAGTTACACACTTAATCCTATACTTTCATGATATTTAATTTGTGTTATTGCTAGTATATTAGTTATATATTTGTTTTAACTCCTAGAAAATATCACATTATCAAATTAAACAATAAGAAAGTTGGCATAGGAATACATGATATTATACAATTATTAATGGAATAAATATGCATCTAATAACTTAATTCGGTTACTATTAGTAGATAATTAATTTTGTTATTATAAAATTTTATATCAGAATTTCAGCATCAAATTAAACATACTTTGAAGTTATTAATCTACGAGAATAATGTTATAAAATGATTAATAATATTGAAAGTTTAACTATTTATACAGTATTGAATCAAACAACATTCTCAAATAGTATAAAATGTTGACGATTCATCCATTTTTACAAACTTTATTGGGTATGTATATATTGTATTTGATTCATAAAGGAGGGTTAAAATGTGCAACTATTTCTCTGAAAACATTAATATTAGTACTTACTTTTCTATCATATTATGAAATAAATCACAATATTTGCAAATATTTAAAAATATGACATAAAATGATTTTTTTTATATTTCAGTGCAACTTTCCTATTTTTATTTCTAACTCATAAAACAATTATCATCTCTCCTACTACAATTGAAACTCAAAAGCGTAAACTGTTTCAGAATTATCCTTTCATCCACATCATTTTGAGAAGTAATAAATGTTCAGGAACACTTGTATGAAAACAATAAGAATTATACAATTCAAAAGATTACAAGTTTTGTTTTCTTTATAATTCAAAACATAAACAAAAATCTTAAACATTGAAATTTCGCATATCTGCAGTAAATTTGATAAATTAAAATTCAAATAGAAACATTGATTCAGATTTAGGTATGACAATTTTCAAGGAAAAATGAATTCGGATATATGACCATCGTATCTAAGACCACAGTTTCAATACAAAATAAGAATAAAATTAAATTAATTTAAAATAAGGATAATTACTGAATTTCTTAATACGGTAATTAAATATAGGATATTAATTAAAATTAATAGAAATAATTATTACGTATATTATGGCATAAACTCACACAAGTGCCTCCCCCATATATATATATATATATATATATATATAATATTATTTGTCACAACATCTTCTGGTTGTATTATGTAAATGGTTTTCACATTTATCTGTAAAATGCTATCAATCCTGGCACTTATTTGCAAGCTTTAAACGAGAACAAAATTATCATTTTTATTTATTTCAATCAGAGTTTGTAATTACCAAATTCATATAGATGTATGGCACATTTATGTAGGCGCAATTCTGATAAGCTTCTTTCATTAGAATATAATTTGGGATTTTGTTAGAAATAATTAAAGTGAAATGGTAAAGTGATTTCAATCGGAAGGAATATATAACATTAAACTTGATCCATAATTAATTTATCAATTATGGATTTTTTTAGAATCAGTTTACTAATACAAGTTCAATGCTGCATTTACCAATGGTAATGGGACATTTAATAAATGTAAATATAAATGTAAAAATATATGTATAAAATTATTTCTAAATTAAACCGTTTTTCAATAAATAAACAATATTTCAGATCTAATATTATTTTACAGCGGGCCAACCGCAAATATGTTTTTAAAAAATTCATTAATTAAATGTAAATATCTTTTTTAAATAAAATAATTCGAAACATTTGTTCATTAGGAACCAACGATACTTTTTAAATAATATAATATACTTTATTATTAATAAAAGTTAGTATAACAAAAACATTTTAATAAACGAATTTACATTTCTTAATGATACTATAGTATTACCATTCGCGTTATATAATAAACATGTGAGGGAAAATTTATTCTCATATTTTAAAAAATATGTCAGACATTTGAAAATGACAAATGCCTTCAGATCGAAAAAGAAAATTACCTAAATGCAATGTGTTTCCTTATTTATTTTTCTTCGTTTCATTTATCTATCCAAATAAATGAATGTTCTTCGTAAAAATACAAATACATGAAATGAAAATACGTGCTCATATCAAATTGAGTATTTGGATGGAAATGGATAAATGATGTTCTAAAATGAAGAATATATCACATTTTGGGAAATAAATGTGAAAATTTATACGTTCGGCAGTAACAAAATTGGCCATGATCTGAGACAAAAGGAAGTTCATTTATTACCAATTCCACTTTATCATCAGTGAAGTATTACGACTCTAAAGAAAACTCATGAAGTGACAGAAATCACCAGCCAAAAACTTTTATTTTTGCCCTCATGAAATTCGTGCAAAAGCGATTTTGTTAGAGATCTTTATAAATTTAATAAGTTATCGCAGTTATGTTTATGCACTATTTTGTTTGCCTCATTTCGAAAATTTTAATGGGAAAGAGGATATTTACGCTCAATTTTATTTCATGTTCTTTATGTGTGAGTTACATTTCTGAATCTAAAAGTATACAGTGATTAAAGTAGTTAAAAAAATATAACGTAAACGAATTTGTTATTCCGGGTTAGATAAAAAATTAGAAGATTTTTATATAATCCGAATGCTCTGATGTCAGCAATGTCAAAATGATCCTCCAAATTAAAGCAGTGTTAAAATAGTCTCAAATGTATTTTATTCTCGGTAAATTTAGGCTTTTTAGTATAAAACAGACTTAAATTAAAAATGAGATTTTCATCATAAAGAAAACCTATGTTTTGGATAAACTTGAAATTTCAGCCATTTATCAAAATCTATTTTTTATTTTCCGTGAAGACGAAAACAATTTGGATTAATAAACATTTATTTTTTACTTCAGGAGATTGTTTCTTTACAGATGACTCAGCTAAACAAAGCTTTTAGGAAATATATGGTACAAAATCAAAATAGTTTTAAAAAAGTGTCACATTCTATTAAAATTTTACCACTTTTGTTTGATCTCCCTATGATAAAAATATTATATAAATCAATTAACACCTATATAGATACAATTGAAGAGAGAGTTGCTTAGGAATATAATGCTAAGAAATTCTTTACTTCTTTTATTTGTACAGAATTCAAATAGTGTCTAAATATTATGTGAAAGGCCTATGTGTTATGGATGGTAATGGCTTATATATTTTTCATCCATTGATTTTCTAATGACATTAGTCAAATTTCATGATGTGTGAATATTTTTATAGCAATGAAGAATATTGGATAAATTATAGTCAATTTCATAGTAGCAATTTTTTAAGAAAATCTATAAAGAATTGTTAAAGATTATTACAATGTTGGTGAATGTCACCATTTATCATGCGCCAAAGACATTTTAGAGGCATATTTGTCCTTAGACTGTTTACTCCAAATAAACAAACTAAACATGGGACAAGTCCATTTTCTCTGTTATATTTGAAAGCAAAAGAAACAAATTATGTATTCAACAAAGATCCAAACTTATTTAAGTACTTGCCTGATCGGTTTTACAAAGGGATGGTAAAACAAGTAAAATTATCTTGAAACTGATATATAACTCTAGATGTAATGAAATTGTAGAAAATTTGTATGCATCTTATATTTTTTCATAACATTAATAAACAAAAAAAGACTTGAAACAAGGTAAGTATATTTCCTGATTTTTTTTGGAATTAAAGGAAAATGCCTTATGATTATGTATTTAGATTTTCATTGGAAAATAAATATTGTTATTCCTTTATTCCGCAGAGAATTAGAAATATTGTTTTGCTCTCCACATTGTATAATAGCTACAACATTGAAGAAAACTTGTGGAATTTTTCATAGAATCAGATACTTTTTTATTTGATAATTTGATAAAACTGGCAGTTCATGTCACTAATGAATTCGAAGTACCATACTATTCAACTAAAAACATGACACAAAAATAATTAAAAAAATAATATATGATGAAAGTTTTCTCTTTTTGCTCATTGTTATGATTATTTCTTGAACACTAATTACTCCTATGAAAGAACTGTGAAAAGAATACTGAAAAGCAAAAAAAAATATTAAAATATTAATCTTTAAAATACTTGGGCCACATGCATGGAAAAAATTTCCTGAAGAGCATAAAGAAAATCTAAAAAGTATTTTTGTTGAACCAAACACAACGAAACAAAAAATAATTCTGCAAACATTATTATCATCCTAACTGAAAAAAGTGTAGAAACATTTTATCATATGTTCGTGAAAATGTCTTAAACAGATACGTACAAAACTTACTTTTAGTGAGCATACTTTTCGCAAATTAAAAAGTTTTGATTTTGAAGACAATTGTTTTTATTCTGCTCTTTTTATAAAAGATTTCAATGGAACTAGAATTTTTTGTGTTAATCTTATAAAATAAATGACTTTTAAAATTGTTTCTATTTTTGAGTAAATAACGAATTAATTAATTCGAGTGTATAGTATATCCTTGCGTGTATTTGTATTACAATCGCACCATAAGTTCTCCTGAGTTAAAATGTCCACAAATATAAGACTATGCATTACGTCAATACTAAATTTGCTCACAATATAAGCACTTTCTTACTCAGTGGATCACTAATTTCATTTTTATATTAAATTCCATCAATTCCCTCAAATAATATCCTAATATACTAAATAATAACTTCACTTTACTTAGCATAATAGTAGCATAATTTACATTGCATAATCTGTTATAATAAAGAAGTGCATGTCAAGTACTTCATTAATATTGCTTAAATTTGTAGCTTTACTTATATCTATTTATTTTAGCTAAAAGTTAAAAATAAATTAAAATAATAGTTTCTCCTCCAAAACGCAGGTTTTATGAAGGAACAGCAGTGAACTTGACAGCTTTTTATACGAAATTTGGATACAATGTATTTTAATTAAATATTCACATTATGAAGTTTTAAACTTATGATCCAGATTTTGTAAAGATATGTAAATAATTTGCGTATTTAATAAGGACATGTATAATTTGCGTACGTTTTGTGTTATTTTATACTACTTGAAATTTTATTGACTGAAAAATATATTCAAAAAGTAAGAGCGATTAAATTTATTTTCAAATGTAACTAACACAAGACTGCTAAATCCAATATGAAATGGCATGTCTTATAAAATGAAGAATAAAAACTTTTAGAAAAAAATAAATGAATTGATCTATCAATGGAATAACGTATAGTTATAAATAAGTAATAATTTTATAAAAAACTAAGGAAATAATTTTTTTTAAAGATTAGAAGTACAGAAGTTGCAAATAATATGCTAAATTAATCTATTAAGCAAATTCACTAGGAATAATGAATGATATATTCTTCTGAAATGTATTCAATACTTTGATTTCAAAAAACAATTATGTAATACTCAGGTGCATCGTAGTATATTTCTCAATAATTCAATTTGTAATTTGGATTTTATCTAGCTCCAGCATTTAAAAAATAAATCTCCGTTTCGAATTCATAAATTTCGATTACGTAATCGTTGTGGATGTTTCCTAAGATTTGCACTAGAGAGCTCCGAATATGATTTTAGCTAGGGAACTCAAAGATAATTCAAAACAATTTTTTGAAAAGAGCTTTATGTGATAATAAATGTATCTTGACTATGTAACAGATAACACACATGTTCTTAAGAAAACAAAGATAATAATTTTTTTGAACTCTGAAAGACAAATATGATATAATAAAGAAGAAGAAAAACTATGCAAATTTAGTTCCTTTCTTAGAAAATCAGAACATTAAGTGGTTTTAATACCCCACCATTTGTCTTTATTCCTCTTGATAATAATAATTATAAAATGTTCACTGGCCTACCTATACAACTAACTTTTATGCCTTCTGAAACTTCTTACTCGATAACAGCATTTACTATTCTTCAAAAGCTTTTCGTGTGCATGTGCTTGAATTTCAGAAAAAGATATTAAATGACAAGTTTTAAGCAACTAAACCAAAACATTTTTCGAAAGTGTGTCATTTATAGAGTATGAAACGAACTAACAAGTATATTTTGAACCAGTATTCACAACATACTTTCATTTATAACTCCATTTAAGAAGAATTGTAGTTTTAGGATGGTGTTAAAGAAAGGAAACTTAGTATTTGAGCCATTTATATACAAAGCTAGTATTTACTTCAGGATTTAGATCTCTGAAGTCTTCTTTTTCATGGTATGTGCCACAGAAACCATATTCGATTCCTTTCTTCTATTGCTTTAGAAATATCTCAGAATCGATTCAATGTGTAATAGAGGAACTTTCAAGATAATAAAAGGCTGGTATGTGGGAAAAAATGTATAGCTTCACGAATTTGATTATATGTATATATAAATATATATATGTATATATAAAAATATATATGTATATATAAATATATATATGTATATATAAATATATATATGTATATATAAATATATATATATGTATATAAATATAAATATATATATATATATATATATATATATATATATATATATATATAAAATTAAAAATTATAGTTGAAATTTAAAAATGAACAAATTAAAACTAATTTATATTAAAATGAAGAGTTTTCAAATATTACAATATGGGAATAAATATATTGTAAAATCAATTCTAGAAAGAAACACAAAAACTCGTTTAATTTATTAGGATATAAATATATTATAAAACGAAATATAGAAAGAAACAGAGAACCTCATTTAATTTATTAATAGATTATCGAGCATTGAAGAATGCTAAGTAATATAATATAAAAAGTTTTAAATTCCTAAAAATATGATATTAAAAACAACAAGAATACATAAGAAACAAGTTAACATTTAAAAAAACAAAACCAGTAATTTAAGAGGATACAACAAACTTTTTAATATCAAAACTTCTCAAGAACCTGAAAGGATAATGTCAAAAAAAAGGATAATAAAATGAACTAAAAATGGAGTTATTTCAGACATGAGATTGAGTAATAGTAATTGTAGTTCCAACAAGTATACTTTAGCAAATTACTTAATAGAAAAAAAAGGTCAACCCCCTTATTAATAAGAGTCATCAGACAGAATATATTTCCAAAGATATAAAATAACGAAACAACTAATTAATCAAATTCTCATTTGCCTAAGTGAAATAATTCTTTAGAAATAATCTACTTTTACCCGTTGAAAAGCAGTGAAATTAGAAAGAGTTAAGAAATTCTCAGCTACCAAAAAGCTAATGATCCAAACAAACGAAATCTGTAGAAGGGGAAAATATGCAATTATTGTCAGTGGTGTAGTGAAAAAATTAGAAAACGCAAGACTATAAAATGTAATACGAAGAATATACGATCGAAATGGCAGTGTGTACGACGGAGCCGTTGTTTCGAAATACGCCTTTAATTTTTAAAATTTGATGAATAAGAGAATTTGCATTCACTGCACATGCTCTGAACGAAAAGAAATTGTACGATTTTGTCAACGGCATTGGAGAAAGATTAGGAAATATATGAATATGAAATTTGGTACAGAGAATGGATGAATACTTATA
>BMAW01023688.1:398316-453895 GCA_019974015.1 Nephila pilipes | reverse complement strand
ATGCAGAAAGATAGCATTAAAGTTCATATGGTGAAATCCCTCGTGAGTTGTTACCTTAACATTGAAAACTCTATAATGCGCTTTCAACACGTTATTTGATGTCAATGGAGCACATATTGAGCATATTCTGTAATTGAATAAATTTTAACGATTCTAACATATTTTTATCCTTCTTCAGCACCTCGTTTCTCTCAGTGGTCGAAATATGAACTATTTTTATTGCAGAAAACGTTCTTCATGTCCATATAGCATACATTCCAAGATTCATTAAAATCCGTTAAGCGAACGGGTTCACAAGACTCTGAATAGATAAGCTTCAATTATAAACATTGGATATATATACACTTAAAATATTGCTGCGTTTCTATGATTCTTTAATAATTACAAGTCACGTATATATTAAGTTTATATCTTTAACATTTAATTTATTATAAACTGTTTGTGAAAATGCAACACCATGAAGGAATCATAGAATCAAATGAAATTCGCAGCAAATGTCAATTATAGGATATTATGCAAATTAATAAAGTTTCATATTGCGGCAGAGGCGCGCGCAGCGCCCTGAATTGATGCTGAAAGCGTATAAATAAAGTGCTGTGAGCGGACGTTGAAAAGTCTGATTATGATTGTTAGTGGCAAACGTTTAGTGAGACCTGAGTATGCCTCCACGACGGAAGAATAAGAAATTCAAGCAACTTACGGGTTTGAACGAGGAGGATAATCGGCCTTCGAGAAGGAGTGATTTCTATCGCGCAATAGCAGCTCGTATGCAGCGGAACAGTCCACAGTGATGCGAGTTTGGAAGCAGTGGACCGACGAGCACCGAACAACTCGAAAACAGGCACTGGACGACAGAGCGACGTCAGAGCGCGATGATCGACACCTGCTCCGCATGGCGGTGAATGATCGCTACAGCTTCCTCCAGGCAGCTGGCAGCACGTTGGTCTACTGCTACAGGTGTACAATTGTCGGCTTCGTCATTCGTCGTCGTCTGCTGCGCCGTGGATTGCGTGCAATGGTGCTCTTTATACAGGATACCCTCACGGCGAATCATCGACGGCGTGCGTCGGCAGTGGGCTCTTGAGCACAAGACAGCGAGCTGATTGGCACCAAGTTGTCTTTTCAGATGAATCACGCTTCAATTTGTGGACCCATGATGGTGCGTGTTAGACGTTATGCCGGTCAAGCGCTGCCTTCTGAGTGTATTATTGAACGACACATAGTGGTGAACACCGAGTTATGGTTCAGTGCGATTTCGTATCATTGACGATCACTGATACGAATTGAGGGTAATCTCAATAGCAACATGGGTACGTCCGTGAAGTGCTACAGCCGAATGTCTTCCTTCAAGGCATCCCTGAGCTATCTTTCAGCAGGATAATGCACGCCCACATGTTGCGCGACTGTTCGAGACTTCGTCAGCACAACGCATGCAACTTCTGGTCCGTTATTCACCGGATATGTCGCCTATTGAGCACGTGTGGGATATGGTGGTCGCGTCTCGCTGTGATCCGCGTCCTGCAGTTCAAAGACGATCTTTGGTGCGCATACAACGATATGGAATCTCTTCCTCAAGCAGATATTCAACATCTGTTTGACTCCATGCCACGTCGTATATAGGCTTATTGCAGCGCATGGTGCGCAACCGATTTCGGACGCTTAATTTGTTTCTTTTGTTTTGAAAATTTCATCATTTATTTTGCATCAGTACAAGTCGTTTCTGCATTAAATTTCATTTGATTCTGATGATTCTTTCATGGTGTTGCATTTTCTACAAACAGCAGTATATTACGTAATCTCAGATGTTAAGAACACATTAATTAATCAAAATATTCTATTATGTTTTTTAATTATTTTTCATTAGTTAACTAATTTGTCTTCAAATTAGCAATGTAAGCCAAATTTGTGTTAGATATTCCAGTCTTATTTATAATCTTTGCAGAACAAGCAATTTAAGATATCTAATGAGAAAACTATGATATCTTTTTTGATATAATCAAGTTCTAGATTGTTATAGATGAAAATTTAAATGGACAGTGTTCTTAGCTCTAAATGGATAGGATTGTAAAATATAAAGAATCTTTTCCACAAGTTTTTAAGCAAATATTTAGTAATATAATAAATATTATTAAATATTTGCATAAACGCAAAACTCAAAATTTTAATCAAATAAGCCTCTGTTCCAAATATACCGAATAGACTTTTTAACATAAAATCACATCAATTTCTTTTAGTTTACTTCTCTAACAAGCACTTACATTGATGTCTTTTTTTCTAATAAAGGATAACAATTTCCTTAACAACAGAATGGATTTTATAGAAAAAATTAGAAAAATCTCTATTAATAGAGCATTTTATTAATAAATTTTAAAATATTAGTATACATATTCTTCATATCAGACAGGCTTACCCTTTCTATTATTTCTTACTTTAACCTTTTAAATAATTTAATATTTTTTATTATTAATCCGATAATTTATGTTGCTATTTCGTAATACTAGAAGTATTTTTTTATTTTTCGAATAGCCACTTATGCTAAAAATTAACTATTCAAATACCAATTTTATTTATGTTTCTAAAAAAAAATTGTTTATTTGATTAATTTTGGTATATCTATATATATATAGAATACACCAATTAAATATCTTATACTCTTTAAGGAGTTAATTTTTTTAAAAATGTCTCTACCAAAATTATTGATGGTCTTTTACGGTCGACATTAGAAAAAAAAAATAAAATGGTAATATAAGGTAATGACGTTAATTTATTATTAAAATTACGGTTACACTTTAGGTTGTTTGTTCACAAATTCATAAGTGTCATAATTATAAAAATTAATCTCCATAGTGGAAGAAGTATCAAAAATTTAAATGTAAGATGTGTGTGAACATATTTTTGACCTAAAATATCCATAAAAACATAAACTTATGAAATTGTTTTTCAATCCGTAAGATATTTAATATAAATATTTAATAAATACCCAATGTCATTCTCTGTCATCTGAATAAAATTTAAATGTGAATCTATAAATATTATTGTACCCGAAATGTGTACAGTTAGAGACCTGAGTTTGTTTTATAATTCTTTTATTGAAGCATTTTGCGTTAGACGCAGTCAACATTCGCTTCATTTATTTTGATATATTTATGCAAAATGCCCCTTTCCCAGCAGACCGATTCTACTTCAACCTGCCATTTGATACCCACATATAATCATAAATTTCTTAAAATGCGGTAGGCTCCATCTGCGCAATATATTTCTGCTGAATAGAGCAATTCGTACTTCATGTTGGGCTTATAGTCTTAGCCGCAGTAATATGAGGCATAAGAGAATAATATAGATTTTAGCTTTACCCGACATTTTTAAAATTCTCAAGTTGTATTAGAGTTCTCTTTTCACTTTCAGAACATGATACATTTTTTTTTGAGGACATACTTCTCTTCATAATATTGTTTTCTCTTTCCTTTTTCTTACCTTGGGCTTATATTATGCTTCGAAAACCAAAATAAAAAAAACGTTTGTCACTATTTGACTTATTAAACACTATTTTTGAAACTAAATTCCACTAAAATAGTCAATATATCTGATTTTTTTTTTTATGCTAAAAATTTACTTTTTTACAATATTAGTAATTTATAATTTAATGACTACAAAGTAATACTGTGATTTATACGTTAAAGTTAGTAAAACACTTATGACAGTAAAAATTTTAAAATAAATGTAAAATAGATATAGTCAACTATTTATAAGAAAAACGTAGACCTTTACTTAAACGTAGACCTATATAGAAAAACGTATGTATATATATATTTACATTTATGAGAGTGCACTATCTTAACTATGAGGTGCATGAGAGGTTTTTATTTTCTTTTTATTTAAGGTATGGTATTTATAATTTCGATGTGCAGTTAAAATAGGCTTATATTCTCCATTATATTTCTATTATAATTTCTGTATTTAGCAATTCTTTTACATAAATAAATTCTATCAGAAATACTAGTTTCTGTTTTACTTATTGACAATACCTTAACTTCTTTTATTTTTAATTAGTAAATTTCAATACATGAGTAACAATTGTAATAATTTTGATATCGGAATGAGTATTCTGTAATGCATTTGTCAATTCATATTTTAAATGCATATTATGATTTATTTGTCGTCAGTTGTGATAAAAATTTCCTCTTGCTAAATTGGAATTTTATGTTTAAAATTACATTTTGATTTTTCTATTGAACTAAGCATAATTTTTATTTTTATCAAAAACTCTTTTAATTTAAGATATTAGTTTCGGAAATGAATTATTCTAACAGAATGAATAATTTCACATAGAAAAAAAATCGAAATGCTTTACTAGTTATTTTTATTGAGCTCATTTATTTATTTATTTCTATGAAAATACATTCATTAATCTACGCTGTTTGTGAAAGCTATAGAACAGCCATCAATTTGACGCTTGCCATTAATCATCGCCCTTAAAAAAGCAATTACACATAATTCAGTTATCTAAAGATTATAAAATTAGTAACTATCAGAAGAAACCGTGATTATCAAAAATTTGTAATTTTTGTAGAATTTTTGATGCTTTATGGCCTGCAATTCTTGGTAAGGGACAGTGTTGGACATATCTAAGAAATGTTGTTTAGATAAATCTTACATATGACGGGAAATCATGTGGATAAACATTGAGCTTTCCCAAACTCCTGCTTTTATAAATCTTAATCTGTCTCATGGTTTGGCTCACCAAAACTATACACCAAGATGCTCTGTTTTAGGTCTCTCAAGGTTTACAACACCTGCATCAAATTTTTTTCCTGCTCTTTTAGATTGAATTACGAAGAACATTTTCATGTTTATTACCATTTCAGATAATTGTGTCATAACAGGGATGACAATATATATAACTATGGTAGAGTAGACATATCTGTGCGTATGGATGATATTATCAATATAACGAATACATCTCTGTACAAGAAAGCCCTGTGGAGGCATCTTTCTTAATCAAGGCCACCTGAATACTCGCTTATGTTAGATAAACTAATATGTTATCTGTAAAGGATAACAGTACGCTTCTGTACTTTTTGCAGTCAAGTACCTCTTGAGGTTACAACAAACAGCAGATTCTACAAATGAACGTTATTGGAAAACACAGTTAAAGAAAACGGGGATTATTGGATTATTTGCTAAAATCTATTTGGACGTTCATATTGACTTACATGTTCTTCTTTCAGAAACTTGACCGTTATGAAAAATACTAATGAGGTCCATACTCTGTATGGTACAGTAAGATTTGGTTTTGTTTGTGATTAATAATCTTACGGAGCTGGAAACAGGAATGCTTAGTATGTAGATGTTATTTAATATTACAGTTTCTCATACCATAATTGACAGTATGGAAGAGGTCGATGCTGTAAATGATTGCAAATATAGGCGGATACATTCCATATTAAAACCAATTTATATAACTCTTTTTCACAAAGCTCTGATAGTTAATTTCTTACCAAATTAGTGATTACTGCAAATATGCAATTATTTGCTTGTAACTCATGTTTGACAATTGCGTATTTTTAAGTTTATTTATTTCAAAATTAGGCACAAATGATTGTTTGCATCTTAGTTTTTTTTTAAACTAGTGTATTTAATGTTTCAAAATCAGTTTTGATTATACTGGCAAAAATATACCGATAAATACTCATATTCATTTAGAACTTCCATTTAATCAGAATTTTGTAAAATCTCACAAGAATGAAAGTATAATTGTATGGTAACGCATAACTTCAACTAATTTAGAAAAGCATCAACCTAAGTTTTTGCAAATAATAACAGCGTAATTTTGACTTTAAATTGAAGTTTCACTGACATCAATATACTTAAATGTAAATTTGGGTATTGGTAATTATATAAAATTGTGTGATATATTTGGAATTATATGTTTTATATTATTTAGAATTATATCCGATATGTCTATGGTATTATATTAAAGATAATTTTGTATAAAATAAAATTTGATGTTTTTGTTTTATTTGAAAAGATAAGATATAATTTTATCATTATAACGGAAATGAAAGAGAATTGAAAACGATTTTCTTTAATCAAATAATTTAACTTTTATTACAATAATTAATCTAAAAATTAACAAGTGATTAAACATAACATGTGCGAAAATTTATCTTCGTTTTTCTGCTCTAATACTTAATTCATGCTAATAAAATTGTAAGCCTACATGTAAAATTCAATTTCTTTTCAAACATTTTATTAGTAGTCAGTAGAATCATTGAAGTCTTACTTATATGTTTCATATAAATAAATTTCTTTGCACTTACGCTAAGAAATCATATTTTGTATCATTTAAAGCTCAATTAGATTACCATATTTCCCGTAATCAAATTCCTTCTTGCATTGTTTTAATGCTTACATTCACTTAAATTCACCTTATTCTGTTTCAAAAAGAAAGAAATAAATATCTTAGGACTGGTTGGCATAATATATATTAGAAAATGACAACTTCATTTTCTGATTCTTCTACACGTAATAACTATGAATTATCCAGGGACTGTTTTGCTTCTTACCAAAGTATTACTTGTTCTAATTCCTATGTAATCTGTTATATGTGAAGAAGTATCACATCTTATAATTCAATCTACTAAAGATGACACATTATGCATCATGAGTGATTATAAATGGCAATCTCTTTTTAGAAGTCCAAATGAGCTTAGATACTGGAAAACGTTTTGTAATTAGTCAGTTTCAAATTTATCTTTTCGAGGGTCATTCAGTTAATTACTCTGCCTCTTTCGATTTATCTTCCTAAATTACTACGTAGCAACGTTTAAGAAGTAGCTCTTATACGTCGACACTAACAAACCAAAAACTACCAAACATATTAATATTAGGAGGAAAAAAATTATCCTGAATAGTAGACTTAGGAATTCAATTTTGTTATTATATTTGTGTAAGTTATTATATTTAATCAAGCATATCCTTTTGAATATTTTACTCATTAAAATTTATTTGATTAGTTATAAATATTTTTGTAATATTTATAGATATTTTAATAATAAATATGATTTTACTCAAAAAACATTTATATTTTAATTACATTCATTTTATTAAATTAATGTACAGTTTGTAGTTATCTTCCACAAGTTCTTTTATAAGTAAATCTAAGAGATATACAATTATTAGGTAATATAATATCTAATCAAAACGTTTTTTGAAAGAAAAAAAAAACCTATAATTTACAGCTAAACACAAAATTCTTATAATATTTTAAAACTCGGAGTATATATTTGAATTTGTTAACTCAATAGTATATTTAACTGATTGCTATTGGAAATTAAAGCATAGTGAATTAATTAACGTGACTAATTTGAAAAATATTGTAATTGTTTAATATTTCAATTGAGTGTAATAGAAATAGACAATCCGTATATAGGGGTTTATCCATATTAAATCTGTCGATGTCCAAAATCATCCCTTTTGCGTGTTATGAAAGTTTAGAGAGGAAGTTGTAATCTTAAATGTCGCCCTCTGCACTTGACCGTAGCTAAAATTTCAGTGGTCCATCGCCAATAGCCATCGAGTTGCTTCCAGTGCGAATAAATAATCAATTGAAACATTTAATAGAAATGGAAATGCAACTAATTGTTTTACTTTTAATAATATATTTCAAAAATGCTATAATTTGAAATGAAAACATATAATTAAAACTACTTATTATAATTCCTCATGTATAATCAGAAACTTAAAGATATATAAGATAACATGATAAACAGTTTTGAATGAAATTTTCCTTCAATTCTATTAAGTACATTTGACATATTTCAATGAATTATTTTAGAACATCTTCCGTATTGTTTATATTTGATTCATATAATCATATATGATATTTAAAACATTTTAAAAGGTAAAATATTTATTTCTTTATATAAAATCAGAATAAATTGTAAAATTAAAATAATATTATTTTAACAGATATATATTTATATTTGCCCTCAGTAATGTTTCGGAGAAAAAAATGCTGCTTTCCTGGATTAAGATATATTTTTATTTTCCTAATATTAAATGATATTTAATGGCATAATACTTTGACTAGAATCAATATATGCCCAAAATATTTACAATTTTATAATGTCTGGTGATGAGATTTTCCTCTTCAAATTTCGTACATTCCAATTTCTAAGTTGATTCACATTTTAAGTTAAATTTATAAACCCGAACTTCACATCTGGACCTAATATTTTATTTCATTTAAACATATTTAATTTTATAATGATGTTTAAATTGTAGTTGGTGCATTACTATTGATTTAAATCACCCTACACTTATTAATAGGAATTTCAATTCAATTCAATGTATTAAAAATAGTTTTAATAACTTAAGCTTTTAAGATGATTTCTAATTGCCATTTTAGTACATTGTTAAATGGTATAATAAGAGTAAATACACAGTTCTGGATTTACTCTCGATTCTGGAAAGAAAATAATTTCACATCTACTATCTCTTTACAAAAGAACCATAGTCATAATTTTACCGATAATTTAATTGTTTTTAAGTATTGGATTCAAAGACTCTAAAGAATAATTTAAAAACAATTTATAATTCAGGATGAGGATAATTTTTTCTAGATTGACATCTATCTTAAAGAATTTTAATTTTAAATTAGAAGGGAAAAAAAGTAGGATGTTTAACTACATTTCCTTATTTATTCTTTTGTTGTTGTTTTGATATTTTATCCAATCAAATTTGTGTTCTTCTGAAACACACGTGCACTCACATGCATATAGATATAAATTCCAGAATATATTGGTTACGGCAAATATAAGATATATCGGTTACGGTAAATAAATGTGCCACTTATTTCCTCGGCAGAAACAAGATTGACCAAGATCTGAAAGAAAAGGAAGGAGCTCATCCATTTCAAAACTCTACTTTATCATCCAGCAATCCTTTCGACTTTAATGGAAACTCATAAATATACTGAAGACTTTAGTTCCAAATACGATTTATGTTCTAAAATGAATGCTAAACAAAACGAAATGTTTTAAGGATTTAATGAAATATATCAATTTTTTTCCTCACTGGCAAGCTTGTTTCGATATATTAAAGATAAATGGAAATTATATGTTTATTTTTGCACATAATTTTATTTGATGCATTCTTAGAACTCATAAATACGAATGAACTATTATATGTAGAATCTATAAGGATGAAAAGTTTTCAACCTTGTTTATATTTGTTTCGACGGAGAGAAATGCTTACTTTACTCTGAATGTTTTATAATTATTGTCTTTTTTTTTCCCATAAATTATGAGAAATGCATTAAAAGTTTCATTTAGCATTTATATTTGTAAAGATTTTTTTTTTTTCGAAAAATAAATTACTCTTAAAAAGGGACATGAAACATATTGTAATGTTAAAAGATAACTTTTATTTCAAGCAATCTTATAAATGCTTATATTTCATGACAAGAAAACTATGAAATATTAATATATGTTTCGTGAATTTAGAAAGCGAGATTTTGTACAAAACTTTTGCGTACAAACTGATAATTAAATCATTTTTTTTAATGTTTCAGAAATTTTACAAAATGTTTAAATATTTAAAATGAAATATTAATGCATTAATTAGTAAATACGAGTTTTAATTCATATGCTATTGTATAGAAACAATTTTTTATAGATTATCTGCAAATGATATGACTCATGTAGAATAAAACTTTTGCTCTAATAAATAGTTTATGTCATAAATTTTAGATAAAAATATTTGTTTTAGGCTACATTATTAGAAATTCCTTTAGAGGCAATACTTTAAGATAAAGTACCTTACTGGTGACTTCATTTTACTCTAATTTTCTAATTGTATGAAAATATTATTACATATAATCGAAACAGCTTCATTTTATGTAAAAAGTTAAAATAAATGTTAATATGAAGAATACACTTGTGGTTGTAAGAAATGTGGAAATATAATTTTAGTATTGCCGATCTTAAGTGGCTCGTTGTAGTTTTTATTACATCACTTTAAATGATTTTATTCAGTTCAATCAATTTTATAACTTCCAATAGCCCATATTTTGTTTTTTTTTGAAATCTGGACAAATGTAACTAAATTGAGCTGCAAGGCATCATGTAGTTTTTCTTTTCAACTTACTCACTAAATTTTTCGAAAAGAGAGATAACAAATAAAACAAGAGGAAGAATTATTAGAGGGATAATGAAATTCAGGCCATATGTAAAATATACTGTAGTTCTGTTTATAGTTTTTGGAAGATACACCCGCAATCTGGATTTTCACAAGCATAATTGTAACTTCGTAACTAATTATTTATTCTCATTCGTTATATTTTATTTCTTCCTGTTTTTCTTAGTTAGAGAATCACAAATACTATTTAACTCATGTTTAGAATTATAAATATGTTTGATGACATAATATAACTCCCGTATTTTTGATTAATTTGTGAATCTTGAGAAAAAATTCTAAGTAAATTCTTAAAAAGTAATCAATTGTATTTCGAAAGAGCCTTACAAATTATTTTTAAAGTTTTGAGCAATTACAAGAAAACAATAAAAACACGCATAAGATAACTCAATATCTGAAACTTGATAGAAAGAAAATAATAAAAACTTATATCGGTGCTTGGTTTAACTTAAAACATAGATCTCTTTCAGTAACCAAATAGTAAGGTACTGCTCAAAGTTTTAAGAGGCATCTTGTTTGCTTTTATATGAAATGTTGTTGAAATTAAAATATTTGAAATATCTTGTCTGAAAATTTCTGAATGTAATGTAATTTCAACAAAATTATCACATCCGTATTTAAATGACTTGTAAATAGAAATATTCTAAATATATAGTCAAAAATTATTATGTGAAATTATTACATAAATATCAAATACATACATACTAAATAATTTTGTATCTTATCAAATTCCAAACTATAAGAAAGCTTAAATTTTAATTATCTTGTAAATATCAAATTAATTTCTGTTTACAAAAATACATGAAACTACTTCAGCTTATTAATAAAATAAGTAAATCATTCAAATTTTTAATCCAGTTATTTAATCATTCATCATTTATAGGTATATCTGCATACAGTTCAAATGCTTTTTTGAATAGTCAAATTTGAAGCTTTCTGTCAAAGATGCATTTTCAATGAAATTCAAATAAGAACAACATCAAAAACATATGTTCTTTTAAATTCGGATACATTTTTTTTATAATGGAAGGATCATACATTTTTCCATGAAATTTGAATTAAAAAAAAGTGCCACATACTTCTTGCACGGTTATTTACAGTCAGAAAAATAAATGATTTCTTATATATATTCCAAATTCATAATAATACAGAATTCATGATGATCTCTTTTAGTTCTACAAGTCCTACAATATATTGCTTTAAACATTTTTGCAGGATAAGATTTCAGGAAAAATTTATTTTTTTTTTAAGTTTCATTTTGGGCTTTTTTGAGTTCCTTACCATTTTTATCAAGTTTACTTCAACATATCAACTTTACATTTAAAAAAAGGTAATGGAAGATATCAAAAAGCTTTAAATAGTCATATAAGGAAATGTTGATAAGTTTATTGAAGTATTGGTAAGGTAATTATGGTTTATTTATTAACGAAACTATTAATTTTTTGCGATGTGCTGGATTAAAAATATTTCTTTATTATATTAATATATTTTGCATATAATTCTAATTGTTTTATAACTGCTTGTAAATTTTCACAAGAAATATTTTCAAGTATCTTAACCCCCCCCCCTCTCATTTTTTATTTAAATCAAAAATAGTAGCTAAAAAAAGAAAAATTATCATATGAAAAAGTGAAAAAAAATTACAAGACAAAATAATTAAGAAAAGTTGCAATGAACAACAGAAACAGGTGAATAATATAAGAAAAAATGGCTCAATGAATTACTCGATCATAAGAAGTAAAAAACTATGTGAAAGATGATAACGCCATATACCAATTCGTCTTAGAACTAAATGAAAACCATAACATAACTAAGCATATTTTGAAAAAAATAAGACTTTAAAAGATTTTAAAAAAATAAGAAAAATAATTATGAAAAAATAGCAAATACAATTAATAAGAAATACATTGTAAAATTTCTAATTGAAAAACTAATTATTAAGTTTATAATAAAGATGAGAAATTAGTTTCATAAAAGCTAAATAAATTTATGCAAATTGACAATTTTAAAAATTGGTCAATATTATTATTTTTATAATTTTAATTTGTTTTAAAGATAAATTATTTGGATAATAAGCCTTAGCATATTAGATATAATTTATTTAAATTACTATAAAAAGTTTCAAGCATGGTAACTAATTTAATATTCCTAAGTATAAAGAAATTAAAGATATTTTAATATATATATATATATTAAAATTTATATCTAAGATCAAAGAATTTATATCAAAGATATATTTTAACAAAAACATTAATAATAATTCTATTATCTATATTTTTTAAATTAATATCTAAAATTATGTTTCATAAAAAATTATAATAATTTTTATCATATTTAAAAAAGAATGATTAAATGATAAATATGGCGTATATTCAGTGGTAAGTTAACTTAAAAAATTTGAGGGTATCTATATATTTAAACAAATTCATTTATTATATTCAATTAAGGTTTCTTCCACAAAAATGTAAGTTTATATTAGCAACATTATTATTAACTGGTCCATCACGTGGAACTTCTATAATTTGTTAATATATTTTATCTTTATATAAAACAAAATTTTCTTCTAAAACAAGATTAATAAGTAATTTAAACTTATTTAAAATTAACCAGAAAAAACATAGTAAACTAAAATTTTCCGTATCTATGTCATATTATAAATTGATTAATTATTTTATCATTAATATAATCCATATTTATTTTTAAATTGTAATTAATGACAGTCTTATCAAAACCCTCAATAGGTTCTATATAATTTTACCAACTTTAAAAAAATAAGAATAGAAACCTTTAGTCAGAGTCCTAAATCAATAGTTACTTCAAGGAGATTTCATATTGAAAATATATGTGATGGTATTTCACAATACTACTATTATAACCAATTTTCTGCAAACTCTCAATCATAAATATTAACATTAATAATGGCATTGTTTTGAATCATATGTTTATTAGTCGTAGTTTAAGATATAGCTCTTAGCAAATAATAGTATAGTAAACAGGGAATTTATCAATATAATCAATAATGAATTATTTTTTTAAATTTTTTAGAAACGTTTAAGTCTATAACCTTAGTATGTTACCTTTAACCTTCCATTTCAAATATTTGAACTGCTTACAAATAAAAAACTTATATTCTTTTAAAAACTAGGAAGACATTTATCGCCAATTTAACGAAGAAATTATTAATGCTTCATTTGTTTCTTATTAAATATTATGATTACAAGTAATTATAAAACCTGTACCTTTCTTCATAATTTGGATAAGATTTTTATTCTTAGTAATATCTGGATCACCGGTTTCACATATTGATTTCTTTCAATTAATATTTAATTTCTAATCCTTATAATTACATTCTTTATTGCTTTGTAAATCTATACAATTTTTATATTTGTAATTCGAAAGTTCCACATTTGTTTTATATTTTGAATCTATTTTAATATCTCTATTATTAAATATGAATTAATTTTGTTAGCTTAGAGAGAATATTACAAAAATTTATTTTATCAAAGGATTTATTAAAAAATATAAAACTACAATTTCTTCTTGACTCTCATTATTACTACCACTAATTCAAAAATTATGAGTTAAAAGTTAACATGGATGGTTAACAAAATATAGACAGGTAATATCTATTTATTTATATTAATAACGAAATTCCTTAAGGAGAGTTGGAAACTCCTCTATCAACAATGTTAAATTTATCATTTTCGATGTACCTTTTCTCAAAATCTTTTACAGATAGAAGTTTGAAATTTTTTACACAAATAAAATACATTTCCCCCATTGTACTGAAATGAGCATCATTTTTAAAATGTTGCATCAGCACAGAGAAATTTGAATATTTTTTGTATAAATGAATTCATGAAATATATATATATATCTTTTTTTTTATAAAAAAAAAGCTTATTTCAGTATAAATTAGCAAGTATTGTGAACATGTTTTACGAACATTACATACCTATTAACTGCAATTTCTTAGAAAAGGTACAGCGCGCATGAAAATCTCCTATTTTGAGAAAAACGAGCTTTATGTAAAAGTACTTAACAATCAGAACATTTTTGTTCCATCCCTAAGTTATCTTCATTTCATAAAATTTAACCATCCTCCCTTTTTCTTTTCAGTCTTTTTTTTTCTTTCCTAGCATCTTTCATTTTTTTAGTAAATCAATTTTAACAGTCTCTTTTTATCTGGGGTTTTCATTGCTTATATTTTATATATAATCACCAGCCTTTATGTTCAATTTTCTCAAACTTTGCCATTTTAAAAACTTACCTTTATTAAAGAAATGTATGGCATCGTATGTACCTAAAGAGAGGACGTCTTTTTGTACAAATATTTCTTGGTACGCTACACCATATCACAAAATTTACACTCTCATCCGGGTTTTGTGTACATCCATACAAACATTTCATCAATATTTTTGGATTTCATGTCCCTGAAAATACGTGTCATAGCCTCCACAACAGCAACAGGTAAACAGTTTTATGGTGGTAAATTTCCCCAAGCAATTCCGGTTTTTTGTATATTGACGCCATGTATCTGCATCTCATGGGCAAAATCTGGCTTTTCATCACTTGATAGTTTATGTATGAAAGTGTCCATATGGCGTTTTTTCTAAGAAATTGGCAAATTTCTCTGCTTGGCGAGACCGGTATATATTTGGAAGTGGTCAATAATTCACTCATTCATCCTGTTTGTCAAATGCTTACCATCCTTTTGAGGGGCGGTACATAAAAACATTAAATTTTAGTTAAAATTCATCTGATGTGAATTAATAATGTTAAAAGAGCGCAATATCAAGTGGTAAAATTAATTTTTGTTTATTTCCCGATATTTAAGACCCTGTATATATGATATACCACTGCCCTACTAGGATATCTTATTTGTACACTCGTTGTTTCGTATTCTTTCGAAGAAATAATAAATACTTCCAAAAAAAGTATATTATTTTTGATAATTTCGAAAATATTAGGATCACAAAACATTTTGGAAAAAAATAAAAATTTCATGAGGTTGTATTTTTATTTCTGAGATTGATAATTTGTGTAAAAATGTGTTAATTAATTTAAGTATAACTTCTTTTATACATATATGATTTTCATAATTTAATGATAAAACTACATTATAAACTTAATAAACCGAATTTAGTAGCGATTCATATACAGTTTTATTTAAAATAAGGCATGTTTTTTATTGCATATACTGTAAAGGTATTTTTTTCTTTACTTGTTCCTGAAGTTAACTCCGATTCATCAGAAGAGAGCTCTTTAAACAAAACTAGTTTTTTTTCAAAGTCCCCGTCTACGCATACTTTTAAAGATATTTTTAGAATTATATATATTTAAAAAAATTTATTAAAACTAGATTATAAAGCTACTTTAAATAAAATTAAGAGCAATCGTAGATCCGTAAGAGTTCAAAAACCAGCGGTACACCTTACTTGCTCGCATTCGAAACATGCTGTAACGTATTACGAACTAATATACTCACTCTAGAGATAACTATTAAATTTATTTAACCGCTAATCATGCGCCATGATATATACACTCGCTTCCTCTATCGTTCTTCGTTCAGTTCATTCTCGTTCCGTCTCTCTCTTTCGTAGGTGCGCGCGCATCTCAACCTCAGAGTCTTATGATTCCGTCCTTGACGAAATCAACTGGTTTGAACGTGACTTTCGCTACAAACTTCTTCCTCTAGAGAGAACTTTTTCTCATAAAGTAAAAGTTTTGTTCGTTGAAGTTCAATAGAATATTTAGATGTCAGTAGGAGATGACACCATACGATTCAGATGATACAGTAGGAATTTAGATGACACAGTACGGATTAGCAACACAGTTCGGTTTAGATGACACAGTGCGGATATGATAACACAATGCGGATAAGATAACACATAGTATGATTTAGATAACAGAGTACGATATCTCTCTGGTCAAAATTATATACCATATTACACTAGCACTTAAAAAATTCAAAGAAATAATAATCACAGGTTATCTTATTCATCTTTTGTGCACAACATCTTGCACTATAACTCAAATAATACTGATTCAGTCAATATTCATATTAACATCACTTCTACTAGAACTATATAAAATATGAAACAAACACTTTCTTGGCTATGGTTTTCAAGAGAAAAATTAAAAATTCATTCACATATATGTTTCCATCCAGTTATAACTGTAAGGTAGATCAAACCACACATGTTATTCTCTGAAGTAATACTTCCATAAATCTTTTACAATTTCTTTACTCTGTTAACATCAAGTATTACAAACTATTTGACTTATATGCATAGTGATTAATAAAATCAATTTACCTTTCTTATTGGATGTTTCCTTCTGTTGCCATGAAACATTTTGCATAGCATACTAATGCATAATTTACCATCGTAATATTAAAGTGAAATACCAGTGTTTAAATCTTTATCACAATTAATAATGTAAAAATTTTTCCTAGCATGAGTAAAATATAGAAAACTAAGAACATTTTTCTCAAAAACACTAACAGAACTTCAAATAGAGAAACAACTAGAGTTATTAGAAACATTTGAATGAAAGAATGAATAAGATTATGCAATTATTTGTAAACCCTTCATTGTACTCTTTTTAGAATATTATTATTTAAAATAATGAAAAGGTTTTATTTAGTCAAAGTGGTCTTTCCAAAACAATTACAAAAGTATATATCCAAATATATACTTAATCATAATTTTAAATTACTGACAATAATTTTTAATTCTATTCCAAATTTTAATCTTAAATACACAATTTTAAAATTAACATTTTTAATAGAAGCACTAGGAAAGTCTTTTTTTAAGAAAAATGTAATATTTTCTGATAGCAGGACATATATTATTCAATGTTTAACTTTTTTTACAGAATCTACCTATGCTCTCCTTGTTAAAATTAATATTTTTTTTAAAAGGAAATCATCAATGATATTATTTAACATTGTACCAAAGTCTTTACCCAAATAACATTTATTTCTAGGTGAGGAAAAAGGAATACATCTCCAATAATTCTTTTAAAACAAAACTTCAATATAAGAATATTTTACTAAAATATGTATGAATTTCCTAATACTAAGCCTAAATTACATGAAAAAAATAGAAATAACTAAGAATTTTGCGGCACAAATATATAACTGCAAGAAATGTTATCAAGACAATACTCTACTTACAGAAAGAAAAACAATAAAAGCAAATGTACACAGTGGTAGCAAAAAAAAAAAAAAAAAAATAGAAAATCATCATATAAGCTTTTGATATGTAAAGTCTGTACGAACTGTCAATTCCTATTGTTGTTTGAATTACTCCTTAATTATTCAGCTCTGCTAGCAAGGTTCACTTCCATTTATGTTTTTTTCTACTTTCTGGAGATCTTGTTAGGTGCTCCACATTTTCCTGCTGAAGACTTAACCACTTTATTACTATTTGAAAAATTTAACAGTTCACTCATTTTTTTACTTCATGTTGCCTCTAAATCGAAAAGAGCCTAGGACACATTTTCCTTTCGTGTGAATAATAATACTCGAAGCAACAGTAATATATTTCTTAATAGCACGATAGGATGAACCATTACGATCGTTTAATAAGTCAATAACTTTTCTCTATTTCAGAATTTTCTTAATAAGGTATATAATGCTATGCTTTTCCTCTCTATCAGTTCTCTAAGCCAGAACAATTATAATGCCATTTCTTTCTCTTCATTGTGAAAGAGGCACTTTTTGGGCTGCAATTCATTCACTCCCCCAGAGTCACAGGGGACTGGTTTTCGCCTTCCTTTGTGGTTATAAAAATTTTCCATTTTTGTAAAGGGTACTCTCCCACCGTGAGTTCAATTACTCTTTCTTTTTGTCCACCAGTTTTACAGTTTTTCCTTCCTTCGGATGGAAACCCTCGTTTTTATTCTATCCTTGTCTTCTCTAAATGAAGGTAAAAAGGGTTTTCCATATCCATAGATATATTTTCTGCAATTTCAATTTTATCAACTTTCTTAGAAATACATTTAGGAAGTTTTCGTAATTCAAAAGGGTTTGAACTATGTCTTTCAATTGTATTACAGTTCTCACGGATACGCGTTGCGCCAGGTTTCCTTCTTTCCTGTATTCTTGAGTTTAACATTTCTCGTACAATTACTTCTTCGTAATTGGTGCTATTAATAATAAGATTTTTAAGGTGTATAATTTTTTAATCGTCAGTTACTTTTTCACCTAATTTTTTCTGTTATATATCTTAACTCTGCTATTCAACCTTTTCCTAAATAAGCCATGTTTAGATAAAATAGGTTTTGCACTAAAATATTTTGATAAAAACCCACAAATAAAATCAATTAATTTAACTCACAATTGTTCTTAAGAAAATATTGGCAAAATATTATAATATGAAATTTGTAATTATTTAATATAATTTCTAGTTATTATTTGTATATACCTAGTTATTAATAACAAAACACCAATGGTCCAATTATAAAATAATAAACCGTGTTTACTTAAGCCTAACAAACGCCAATGATAAAATAATACTTCTTATATAACACACCATATACGTAAATAAAAATAGTTGATTAATTACTGGAAAATATTTCCGTTATAAGAAAATAGCAAGTTTTCATAACAAAATAAAAATTGCAATTACATGAATAAGATTCGAAAACACAATAGTTTACTGCTCAAACCAGACAGTTCAAGGTCAGACATAAAAAAATACTCTCTCGTTAGACGTGATTTATCGGTTCTATATCTAAATCTTTCACAATAGCTAATGGTTCGTAGCACACACAGGAGGGTGTAATATATAAACTACAGAATATTGCATAATTATGTAACCAAATTACAAAAATATACTCAAGCTAAGCTCACACTATCACATGACGTGGTTTAAATTATCAGAATTCGTTAAATTCTAAAGCATATGATATGGAATTAAAAATAATCATACAATATTAACCAAATAAAATGATTCACACAAGTTTATAAGAAGCATTAAGGAGTGAAATTCCCAGTTTATGATATACTGTAGAACAAATTTAAACTCTAGAACAAAGAATAGAATAGCACTCAATTTTAACGCATTGGATATGTTTTTAAAATAATTAAAAAAAAATCACATGTGGTGTAAATAATAGGCCAGACAGAGAAGGAAATAGTACCTGAATTATCCTTGGAGTATTTGTCAGCTCACAATTTTTACAGCATTTAATTCATTTTTTTCCCCACAAATGGTGCAGGACGGCAGTTCTTCTTTTCAACACTGCTAGGACGGCATTCAAGAACACTGATCTGGTTGATCCTCACTTTTTTTTTAAGTTGGTGATTCTCAGTCTAAAATCAGGACGATTCATTAGTAAATAATGCATGTACTATTCCATCACTTTATAAGCATGGATAGCATATCCAACGCAGTTTTCTTTCAAGACTGCGCACTAATCATCTCTAGCCACTCTAATTACTAATAGAGTAATTATTTTTTGTTGCGTCGGTGCCTCCTCTTAAGACTGTAACGTATTACGATCGAATACAGTCAGTCTAAAGATAACTATTAAGTTTTATTTAACCACTAAACATGAGCCATGATACATACACTCGTTTCCTTTATAGTTTTTCGTTCCGCTGTCTCTCGTTCAGTCTCTCCCTTTCGTAACTACGAGCGCATCTCAACCTCTGAGTCTCATTGGATTACTTCGTCCTTGACAAAATCAACTAGTTTGTGAGTGACGTTTGCTACAATACCCTCTAACATATGTGATGGACAGATGTGTCAAAAATGAAAAAAAAATGTCAGCCCTCCTTATTCTGAAGTATTTATAGAATGATTTCTCTTTATTTTTCTTTCCATTCAATCACCGTTAAAGCGGTATTCCTAGATCTTTTCAGTTTAGAAGGAATTATCTTTTCTTTCTAGATTCACAGGTGGTGTCCTAACGCTGAGGGTTCTGTTGTTCTTTCAAATCAGGTAACTCTTGGCTGTATTATATCTTTTGTAATACCTCTCTTCAATGATTTACATTTCAGTTTACTCAAATTCTTTGTTAAAGTTCACCGCTACAGGCAATGAACCCTTACTGTCGTCCCTCAGTTTTCCGTAGCTTATCGTCTATTTTTATCTCATGCCAATACTATACCAGCCAGTTCTACCTAAGAAACTTTCGATTATTCTCTCTCCATCTTTTCTTTGTTAGATTTTTTTGCAATAGTTTTACTTTGAGAAATCCTTTTTCTACCTGCGCTTTTAATTGTTGTCTTTTCATAGGCACGCACAGCGTTGATAAATGTTTACTAGCCACATAAGGGGCTACTGTCTTAGGTGAAGAGTTTTGACTTACCAGATCACTTTTAAATTCTTTACCATTTGCTTTATTTTTAATTACATTTATCTTAAATATATTCATTCTAATTATTTTTCATTTGCATTAATTTTAATTGCATTTAGCTGGTATATATTCAATTTAATAATTTATCGTTTGTTTTAATTTTAATTACATTTATCTTAAATATATTAAGTTTAATAATTTATCGCTTCTTTTAATTTTAATATCAGAATTTAAATATTGCCCAGTTTTCTATATTTCATTGGTTACTTATAATTATTTTATTTAATAAAAATTATTAAAAAAAAAAAAAACTCACCTTAGGTGGCTAAATCTTCTTCGCAAAACTTTTCATTAAATTCTTTCTTCTCTTTTAAATTTCTTTCCTTCGGAGAATTATTTTGATTTTTGCTTCACTGGCACTTTATAACATATTTACGAGCTCTATCTTTCCCCATAACATATTTACGAAATCAATTTTTTTTGTCAGACATTAGTCTGTTTCAAAATTTTTGTGCTGCTATCTGTTGCTCTCTTACCCTCTGTGTAGGCAGTGGTATAAATTTGATATTACACAGTTTACAGTATGAAACGAATATTTTATATATTTTGTTTCGAGTAATTAGCAATATTTTCATAACGTTTCAAACATGTATATTGGGTAGCTGATAAAATTAAAATTTTCAAGTCATTTCGGAAACATTTCAGTAAGGAGAAAAACAAGAGCTTGTTAGGAAATTTCGTTAGATTCAACGCAATAGTTTTTACAATCCTTCTACATGGTTGTGCCCTCTAATTTAAGTAAATAATCCTATGGGCTACCATTTGAAGATAAATGTGTGGTGACAAAAGGTATTTTACAGAGATTTTTAGGGTGCCAAATATGTCGTAAAAAATATTCCACCGCCCCTGAAAGGATTAAAGCTTTTGTTCTCTCATTTTTAACTACAGCATCAAAAAAGTATTCCCATTCTCTTCAACATATGCGACCAATACATTTAAATTTTAGTAAAAGCTAATATTTCAACTATCGTCTTACAATCAAACAAAAATAAAGAGAGTTGCTGACATTTTTCACCTTTAGAATCAGCGTAGTCATGTTTAAATGATGATTTAAAACTAAGATTTTGGAGCTTCTACTAATCGTAAAAATAAGCCTGTTTTTGGAAAGGTGTAAACATAAAGAATTCGAAAATGTAAGAATCTCAATTTGTCATTTTTTTTAAGATATGAGGTTCCGACACCTTTCAAAATTGCAATTCAATCCTTCGTATCAAAATAAATAAATAAATACATTCAATTTTTTTAAAAAAAATTAAATTTCTTTGTTATGTAAAATATAATTTATTTCTTTAATAACATTCATGGCTTTACATTTAACTACACTGTTTACAGAACTGACTGACTCAACCAAAATTACACAGGAAGAGGTACTGCTCTCTTAATTAAAAACACCATTCCACACTACCGAATCCTAACCCCCTCTCCGGTAACTTTAGAAGCGACAATTGTCGCTCTAACTCCACCGAGAGAGGACACCACAGTAGTTTGTTCACTCTACATTCCCCCAACAACTAGGGTAAATGACACACTTAAAGACCTAGAAACGATTGCCCAAATCGGTGACGCATCCATCATATGTGGAGATCTAAATGCCCAACATATTAAAAGGGGCTGCAAACATAATAACATTAAAGGTAACTTAATTTCTAATTTTAAGCAGCAACACGAATACGATATCAAAGCCCCGCCCACACCAAAACGCTTCGGCTATAACTCCGGCTTCACAATAGACTTCGCTCTGAACCGGAATTTTCATTAGCTATGTGAAGTTTTCTCGATTCCCGAGCTCACATCAGACCATAATCCGATCATTTTATACTTCCAAAACAACATGAAAATTGAAATTAACGACAGAAAAGTCTCTACAAATAGGAAATTTTCCCGAAACACATTACTTAAAAACACAACACTGAATCTCATTCCATCCAACACGGAAGACGAACTTGAAGAGAAAGTTAACCTCCTCAAAAAAACATTCTCCAAGCACACAAACAGGCCTCAAAACCAGTCAACGCAACAAAACACACTACATCAACGAGGAACTTCGGAATATGTTCAAAATTAGAAACAAATTGAGAAAAAAATTGGCAATTCACTCGAAGTCCTGCTGATAAACACATACTTAATAACTACCAAAATTTTATCAAAAGAAAAGTTTACGATTTCACTCAAAAATCATGGGAAAATACCCTTCTTGCGCTAGATGCCGATGATGGCTCTCTTTGGGGAATGGCAAAAGCTCTACGCAAGAAGGGAACTCCCGTTTCGACCCTTAATGGTCCAAATGATATCACCCTTTCAGACCAAGGGAAAGCAAATTTCCTTGCTGATTCACTCGAAAATCAATTTAAATTAAATGACATATCAAATCCTATCTCAGACAAACACACAACGGAAGTCGTTCACAAGAACTTGAACAATCCAACAAATTTTTCAAACGCATCCCCCTTACCACCACCCAAGCCTTCAGAACTCATACACTACATTAAGAAATTAAAAATAAAAAAGGCACCAGGAAATGGTGATATCACAAACAAAATTATCAAAGAACTTTCTACCAAACTAATCTTCCAAATCACAGCAATAATTAACGACATAATCAATCTAGGGTATTTCCCTCAGTCTTGGAAGAATGCATCTTTATTCCCATTATTAAACCAGGTAAAGATCCTACCTACCCTGATAGTTTCTGACCCATCTCCCTCCTCCCAATTATTAGTAAAATTGCTGAAAAAATTATACTCAATAGATTTGATGACTTTTTACAAACCTATGATATCCTGATTCCTGAGCAACATTTCTTCAGAGAAAAACTGTACACATCCCACCAGCTGCTTCGTGTCGACGAAAACGCAAAGGCTGGTTTAAATAATGGAAAATCCACAGGTGCAATCTTCCTAGACATTAAATTTTTTTACAGAGTTTGGCACGAAGGACTTCTCTACAAATTAATTAAAATTAAAACAAACCCCATACTTATTAAAAAATTTTTACTCATACATCTAAAATAGAACCTTCGATGTAAAAGTAAATAGCTCTCACTCGAACTCAACTAAAATTAACGCAGGAATAGCTCAGGGCACAATTTTAGCCCCAACCCTTTTTTCTATTTATATGAACGACATTCCTAAAGCATTCAACACGATTATCTGCATGTACGCAGACGACACCACGATAGTAGTACAGAACACTTTTAGTGGCTCGCGCACTACAAAAAACATAACACACACCTAGAAGACTGGTTCTGCAAATGGAAAATCGCTCTGAATGCCTCAAAAACGGAGGCCGTCTTCTTTTTAAACAAAACAAAAAACACCAAACCGGAAGTCACACTATATTCACACAAGATCACCTGGTCTAATCACACCAAATATCTTGGAGTAATTCTTGATAAAAAAAAACTCACGTTCGAACAACACATAACACAATGTATTAAAAAGTTCAGCACCAGCACATGTTCGGTTTACCCCCTAATTGCTCGAAATTCAAAATTAAATATCCGTAATAAATTGTTTATCTATACTCTGATTCTCACTCCTATCCTAACTTACAGCTGTCCCAGTTGGGGGTTTGCTGCCAAAACACATATTAATAAACTTAAAAAAGCTCAAAATAATATCATCAGACAAATAGTAAACGCTAGATGGTTCGAGAGAAACACAGACTTATACTCCTCTATTAACTTTCCAACAACCAAATAAACCATTCAAAAAATTTCACTTAAATTCATTTATAATCTCATGACCATCGATAACAAATCTGTCCTTAATATCTGTAACTATGATCCTGATTTAAAAATTAAAAGACCAAAAAAACATTCTAATAAACCTATAACTAACTAACTAATACTAGTCTCCTCACGCAAAAACTTTAATTTTCATTAATTTATTTATGTTTTAAACCCCCAGATGTTTCTAGCTATGCTAGAAACTCCTACCGCGAGTAATTACATACACACACTGAATGGCAGCCTCCCCATTGGTTGGCTGATAAGTCAGATATATACCCCTACTCCTTTCTGATCAACTCAGGTCCGCCACTCAGAAAGCTTCCAGGCTCTGAATAACCTTTCGTCATATTATTACACAACTAAATGCTTGTTTAATTAAATTCATTAATTTCTTTTCCAAATTTTATACAATATTAAATTTATTAAATTCACAAACGCAGTTCTGGGCAGTAAAAGCCGAAGTAAAGCTCTTTTTTAAAATTCTATACCTGACATGAAGATTAGGAACATAACGCTCAGGTGCTCCAGTGTTATCCCGTCAACTGATAATTCATTTGCAAAGCATAATTTATGTTAATTATGTTATACGAGCAAGTTGATCCTCACCTCGTGTGTGATGTCATCAGAAGCGTTCTTGTACGTCCGTAAAATCCGTGATCGTCAGTTTCAATATTATTTTTTCTCTGCGTATATACTTTGAGTTAACACACGGGCATGGAGGAATATTAAAGTTGTAAAGTTTTAAAAGAGAAGAATAAATACATTTTTGATAATCTTTTATTTGATTCAAAACAGTCACACACCATACGTCTTACAATATAAAATTCATTATACATTAAATGTATTCTTTATGAAAGATTTGCAATTAATAATTTTAACAAACGTTTATTTATATTTTTAGGCAAAAACTATTTAGTTACGAACATGTGTTGACGCTTCCCTGTAAAGCTTGAAACCTTAAACTTGCCAAGAAATTTTATGATTTTCTAAGCGACTTGGTTAAAATTTGGAGATTGGCAACTACAAAAAAAGGCAGAAGGAAATACTTAAATCTCAACAATACCTCGACTGGGAGGAAAGTTACAATTTTTTTCTAGCTTTCCCTGTGACGTCACAGTTGGAATGAATGGCTATAAATACGGAGAAATGCAAATCCTGATGCAAAAATTGTTGAGTAAATCATTTGAAAATATTCGGCATAGCCTGAATGAATTTGCTGAAGAATGTGTCGGCTGAGTGACCAATTGGATATTTGTGCGTTGCTCGAATTTCAAAGCTGTTGAGCTGAACGTTATACAATTTGTAATGACCGTTTTTGCAAATATGTCTTTGTTCCATTTCTGTCGTTGATTTTTAGCATTCCTGTGATTCATATTAAGGCTTTTAATCTCTCTGGTCTTTTCTTTCTAAGTTGGTGTTGTCCTCAATAATAGAGAGTAAAACGTTTTAAATTAACGTTTTAGGAGGACTGATTTTACTCTTACACTCACATGAGACTAAGAAAATTTCATAAAAATAAATCAAAATGATTTTGCTTTTATGTATGAGATGATAACTTGTTTATCAAGTATTACAACATAGATTCCCATCACGCACTCAATTTACCTTTCATTCTGCATACCTAAATTTAATATAAAAATAAAAATTAAAAAAGGAAAGAAAAAATTTAGAAGTTATTTTTTTTAAAAAATGGCATTAATATTTGTCATAAGTAAGAAAACTTTAATTTTCATGTTACTAAATTGCTTATCTTACATAGATATTTTTATAAATATTAATGTTATATTTATATATAAGTAAAAAATCCGATATAAAATTCTTCAATAAAAAAATAAATATCAGATTTACTTCCTCTGTATCAAAACAAAATATCCTACATTTTTTTTTTTAAAAAATTTTTTATTTAAAATGATAATGATAAACAAAAAATAAAGTCGTTTCATTCCCTAAATAATTAAAAAAATATTTGATTTTGTTTTCGGTCAAGAGCTGTCGATACAAAATATAAATCTGTAGATATTTGAGTAAACATGCTTATTTTATAGAATTAAACTAAAATCTGTGAAAAGGGAAAATTGTTTCTTAAAAATATCTTTAGAATTTGTATTTTTTAATTTTGGTTTTGTTAATATAATAAAACCATACGGTAGCTTTCTTCAGGTTTAAATACATTTAGTGGAGATAATACTCGATTTCTTATCTATTCCTTGATATTATTCAATTTGTCAAGGATAATTGACAATTAAAAGGTATATTACTTGATGTTTAGAGATGCTAATATCAAAAATAACCGTTGAAGGATGACGATAAAAAATATAACAAAATCAGATATTATTAAATAAAATTAAATACTATACGGTAATAATATTTACTGATATCAGAAAGTACATATTTGAATTTTAATGGAATATTTCAAATTAAGCAATACATATATTTATATCTATATATATATATATATATATGTAAATAAATCGTATATATATATATATATATATATATATATATATATATATATATATGGAAAGAGCATATATATATACAGCATATACCAGCAGATACCCTGCCCGATTCACTGATAGACGATAATATAATATTGTGGAACTTATACGTAAAATATCAAGAAAATTTACAATTTCAAACGTTAATGAGAATCTAAATTTAAAATTTTAAGAAATTACTGTCTTGTCAATGGTTATCCACGACTTTCAAATATTTGAGAAAATAAAAATAAAATTGTAAAATATCATATAATGTTGCTGATAAAATTTATTCCTCTCGAGTACATACACCTAGTACTGCCAAATATGCAAACTTTTTGAAGATTCATCATGTGCTTAACTTGAAATGAAACACTTACAATGGCATCGTCATCATAAGATTTTTGTCCTCGCCTCCTCAAACTTTAAATTTTAAATTGCATTTTCTTTATTGGTTTGCACGGCATTTCTATTTATTTATTTTAAACTTTATTTTATCTAGTTACAACCTCTCAAAAACCTGTGGACGACAGCTTTCTGAAGTCGTTTTCGCCTTTCGAACTGAAGTCCCACTCTCCGCCGATTGGTATATATGCTTCTTAGCTTTCATAGCTACAGTGTCCAATGGCAATGTGCTCTTCGTAATCCTTACTTTCCAACTTTGTTTCTCGGCAGTTTCACTGCCGAACGCCCAGCCCTTGTTGCCTTGATCAAAATTGTTATAGTTGGATTACAATTGCTAAAATTTTATTAAATGCACTTTAAACTTTTTAATAGTAATTTGATGAGAGGGTATATGTTTTTAATTTTAAATAGGTATACCGTAATTTTAGCCGTTACCGTTACCGTTGTCCTACCATCTTTTATTTCAACACAGATTTAAAGGACTGAAATCATTAAATAAAAGTCGTGCAAATCGGGTGTTCACAATATCTTACGTATGTCATAACCTTTCGAGTTCGTTAATGCATGTAGCGATGTCCTCCAGTAAACGAAGATTGTCTTGCGTATGTGATACTCCGTAAGAAGTCACCGTTTTAGAATTTTCCAAAATACCGCTTGAAGCTAGCCACATTTTCACCAACCATTGATCCCCCAAACTGATTTATTTCATCTCAATATGTATTGCCTTTATTTTCGGCATGCACAAAATTTCGCATGAAGAGCCTTTCTCCAAAATCTTGGGTTAGTACCTCCTTCAGCGCTTCATAATATAAAATTATTTGTATTTTCCATTTCGCAAGTGCACATCTCACCAAGTAAACTTAATTGGTGATAATACACATTAGTGGTGTGTAAAAAGATGAGAAAATTTTTAACAAACTACAAAATTATTTTAACGACCGCCAGCTGCTATACTTGTGCGGTGAGCTCGTACACCTAAATATTAATACACCAATATGTCTCAAGCCAAACCAGTTCTTCGTTTCAAACAAGGATGTTGCCAATACACAACAGATGGAATTTGGCTGATGGCATAGCACTTACCAAATACAAACCAAATGTATATACCAAATACATACATATAAACCAAAGATACCGCAAAAGTACTAATGAAATAAAGACATTGAATACACACAAAAATAAAAACAATAGATATTGTACACAAAATAGGTCCAAACACACAGTATACACGTAAAAAAAATATGTTCCGTCTGACGTCGATTCCGTCTGACGTCGGTCATATCATTTTTGGCGATAAATTCGCCAAAAATAACATAACCGATGGACAAGAGTAGATTAACGGATGAAAATTACATTTCATATTATAATTCTGTAAAATCCGATCTTAGTGAGCGTCTACATTGCAAAATGAGTAATTATGCTAAATTTCAAATCAATCAGTTGTAAAGTTTTAGAGATCTCGTGATGAGTCAGTCAGTTGAGTTTCGCTTATATATGTATAATATATATATATATATATGTGTGTGTGTGTAGAACTGTTATTTACTTAGTGAAATATATTTACTTTTATCTTTACTTAAGCAAATCAGGCATTTCAATATACTTATGTTTACCGAATAATTCATTAATTCTATACAATATTTTAAATTAAAGAAATATATTTCTCCTGCTTCTAATAAAAATTATTATATAATACATGCATTACATTTTCAGTCCAAAGTGTTTCAGCATCATTTTCATTCTAACATTCTATTATGTTTGAATTATAGAAAATACATTTTTGAAGAAGAAAATTGTCTTTACAACATTTAACGTATATGTTATATTTAAAAGAAAATAATTCCAGATATTATAAATGTGTTTATACATAATACTAAGTTTGAAATACATATGCATTTTTAATGAAATTTGAAATATCTGTTCACCAATGAAAATGTTTTTTTTTTTATCTTACTTAAGGAATATTATTTCAAAAGCTAAATGATGTAACAGATTCTTGTCATTCTTATGGACAAGTTCAAATGTAAAGCTTATTATGGCGGCGCTGCAGTGTTTACAAACCTTTTCTTTTTCCGGTTATAGCAATAATTATCTCCATTATGTTGTATATGTTATTAGACGGAAGTACTTAGACTTTTCTTTATATTTTTATAAAAGAATTTTTTTCTGCTTTTAAAAAGAGCTCTACGAAAAAGAATAGATATTAAATTTTCTGTTCCGCATTTGGATGCAGCCTTAGAACTTGTATAAATTTACTGTCAGCAGTTAAAATTTGTACTTCTGACAGTAAATTTATACAAGTTCTAAGGCTGTACATCCATCCAGAACGGTACAATGGGAGGCTGCTATGCAAAGAAAAGGTTAGTAATAATATGTTAATTTAGTGCTTTGTTATTAGAATTTCATAACAGGTTAGTGTTTAAGTATATTATCCATGTTTTGTAGGGATTTTTCTAAATAATCATGTGTATTTTGTTTCAAACATTACTTGACCCTGTCTTATAGTAACCTTGGCAAACATTTGGTGCGTTTTTGTATCAGTTAAAGGGAACTTCTTTCGGCTGTTTATCTATACATTTTTAAAACAGACGTGTTTTAGTTTTATATAGAAAAATATATTATATCTAATTTCAATTATTATGCTCGAATTTTTATTGTGCTGCATGATGTAATTAAATTGGATAGGGAGGAAATTGTCGCAACATAATTCAGAAACTTGCATTTTGAGATAATAATTATAAGATTTTACATGTACGATTTACAAAAGGAAAATAACGTTGGTTATTAGTATGATTGATATTATTTACTTCGTGAAATGTTAACTAAGAATGTATATAATTTGAAGAATTGGTATTAGGTAAAAATGATTATTTATTCTATTCTTGTATATATGTCAACTATAATTATTACAAACCTCATAAATTAAGCACAGTTCAATATTATATGAACTATTTTTTTATAAAACTGTTTGCAATGTAAATTGCTTTAAAATTTTGTAATACTTGGAAATTTGTATTTAAATTACTTTGTAGGAAAATCTTCAGATGATACAGAACACCCAGATTATATCTCTTCAATAATGGTCCACTTAGAAAACTATGAACCAGTGTGACAGACAAATGAAATGCAAATTATCAAGTGTTCTATTAGCTGGTATGTTCACATTTTATTAGTATCATAAAGTAATTTGAGCAATTCACTACATGTGCATATTTATTTTACATAATCCATGCACATTAATCAAAGCATATTTTTCAATTTGCTTTAAATTTATATTGTATTATGAGGAATTTTGGTAAAAATAGTAATAATAAATTTTGCTTTAAAAATAAATTTTCTTTCATTAATGTCATCTCTCAATTTTTTTCAGAAGATGAATGAATTATCAATGAGATTCAATGTATAAATAGTTTGAAGCTGGATACCAAAGACATAGGTTGCCAAAGAGATATAATCTTGTCTGAAAAGAATGAAATGGAGCAAAAGCTGCATACTACACAATTATTATTACCGCTGAAGCAAAATGATTCAATTTTTTTTTTGCAATTTAGTTACAATTCTCGAAGAAATTTAACTTTTGAGTACTCCGAATTGTATCCAATTTCCTTTCAAATTTGAACCTAGAAATATATATATATATATAAATTCAATTTTTTTTTATTATTATTATGTAAAAATTTTATGATTCATTGCTTGTACACATGTTTTGATTTCATGGGAATATTTTAATAAACATTTTTGGAGGATGAAAATCTGTTTTGATTTAGCGAATTTTGAATACATAGACCAGCCAAAATTTTTAGTTTATTTCAATCAAATTAACTTTATAGTGTTGTAATTGGTTTTCTCTGACTAACTGGCTTATTTAACAAAAAGGAAAGTTGTTTGATTGGCTGAAGAGAATTAGATATAAGAATTACTTAAAATATGAAGATTATATTAACAGAAATTACTCTTAAGAGTAATGGATACAAAGAAGAATGTGTTAAATTGAAATTTTAGAAATTTATTGCGGAAAACAAAAATTTGGAAATTCAAGAGTGAAAATCTCCTCAATTTCAGTATTCATAAACCTTTTTTTTTAAATATGTTTTATCAGGTCTAAGTCCTGTATCAAACTCATTGAAACATACAATTTATTTACTGTCAGTGAATAAAATTGTTGTTTCTTATTTTGTTACTTCATTTTGTTTATAATTAAATTTCTTGAGTGTAGAGAGTTAAATAACATTTATTCAATTTATGTAAAATTGCATAAATGAAAAGTCTGAAATCAAAAAGCATGTCCAAACAATTATTCTTTTAATAACAAAATAACAGGATGACTTACAGCAGATTATGGAATATTACAATTGCTATTTATTAGAAGGCACACATATACAATATAGATTTAGTGATGTTCTTACTGCCAGTAGAAAAAAAAACTCATGAAACTAACACTCAGAGAACGACAACAAAACATCCATTCAAAGAGCTGTCATTTATGTCACAAGATATATAACAATGCTACTGCTTGTCATATTTTGAAGATTGTAAGATTCAACAAATCTCTTAAGCAATAATTTTACATTAATTTATCGGAGTTGGATAGAATTCATGTCAAGCATCTTAGATGTATAATATTTAAAAATTATTTATACATAAGCATAATTGCATTTATCAATATGATATATCTTAAACTTGAATGAAAAATTAGTAAAGAAATAATATCACTTTTTTTCTTAGATTCAAAAATTTAAAATTAAACTTGTAAAATTTCTGACAAAACATTTAAAAAAAAAGTTATACTGGTGTTTGTAAATTCCAATAATTTTCATCATATTCAATTATTTAACAATGGAAATATTTGGCTGTGCATGTGACAAAAAGACATTTATTAAGCTAACACATTTCCATTTGACCTCGAACTTGATCAAAATTGACATGATTTTTTTTTAAATCATAGGTTATCTAAAAAAATATTTTTCTTGGGAATATGATCCCCAGCTAATTACATAAATCAGGAAATTAACAAATATACACTACTGGTGTTTTTTTGGGTACATGTTATGATTTATGGAATATAATACATGACATTATGGATTTAATATAGTTACTAGTTGAAATTCAATAAATTATAAATACAGTAATTGGTTAAACTTCAATTAGCATAAAATTAACATATGTATATAAGAATTTTTTAAATAAATACAAGAAAAGAATTTAGATTCAATCTGTACACATAATTTGGCAAATAAGTCAACTAATAAACTTAATACAATACAGAATTAACTAAATGCATAACATAAAAAATATTTTCAAAGTATGCATGCCTACTTTTGCTGATATAAAAGAATTTGGATTTGAAATGTCAAACAATTCAGCACTTGTTTGTGAATTAGCGTGAAAGATAATAAAAAGCACTTTATTTTGAATATTTGATATGTACAATCAATTCAGCATGTAAATAAATTATTCTTAGTTAACAATAAACAAAAATATAAAGCCTTTTCCGAAAACACTCATAAATACTTTTCCTTTGATAAAGAAGAATAAATAAGAAATAAAATGTATACTAATACAGTAATTATATTCCTAATTCAGCACATTACAAGAAAAAATCAAATATTACACATCAAAGCAAATATGTTACAAAGCAAAACGGCTCCACCTAAATATACTATCGGTCGCCAAAAATCGCGATAAAGCAAGCAATTATGTTAATCTTTCCAAAAAATACAAAGTATTTTAGCATAAATAAAGAAATACAAATTGTAAAAATCCTCAGATATGAAATCCATATAACACCTTTTTTCAATAGAGTTCAAAAAAGTTTCAAAAATTTGAGTTAAAAATGTAAAAAACTTAGTTAAATTTTGTTGATTTCCCATTGATCAACAATGACCGGAAGTCGGGAAGGTTTGCAAGTGAATTTGGTTCCTTATTGTTGTTTAAAAAGTCGAACTTGTCCATAAAAAAGTTTAACTTCGAAATTTTATTTAAAACAATACAAAATATTCTGAAATATTTCATAAATTTACCTTATTTGTATACAAGTATTGTCTGAAATATGAATAGATCAAGAAATATATTTTCAATGGGATTCAGTGAATAAATCAAGGTCAATGAATATTTTAACAATAGAAAAAATATTAGTAATATTTACTTATACAATTAAGACTCGATTTTTTACTTGAAATTATTAATACAATTGATTACAGAAATTTAATTGGTATACTTCAAACATTGTGCATTAATGTCCAATTTAGAAGTATGTATGAATGCTAGGGTTGGGATCAAAGGTATTATTTCAGTTGCAACGATTTTTGTCTATATTTTTCTTGTTGAATGTAACTGGTTCCTCCCATGGGTTTCTTTCTTTCATTTTCTTGTAAGGTTTGCTTAAACAATTATAAAAGTGATTAAATGTGCACTGTAAGATATTTTTTATTAACCAGAATACTGAAATATGTTACATTTTTCATTTTTAAAGGCTGAAAGTTTTCAAGAAATGGTTTCTTTTTAGGTATTTTCATTTTGTGTGAGGTTTCTTCCTTTCTTACTAATAATTCATTTTTTAAGGTAACTTTTTTTTTTTTGCATTTCCTTCTTTCCTCATAAATGGAATATTTTAAGTACATAAAACATTCAAAGTTTGTTATTATTTATTAAATACTTAATCTGAATTGAGAGGAGTATTTATTATGAATATTTCTAAGCTAAAACTTTATTATCTTTTCTGAAACCTTAAGTTAATTTGCCAAAAATGCAACCTCTAGGAAGTTATTTAATAATAAGTTCATAAGCTATTAAATTATAATGCATATTAAAGTGTATCTTTTTAAATGTCAAAGCATAGATTGCTTGAATATTTATAAAATGGGGTGAAGTGCATCATACTTAGAATTCATGAAATAATTTACATTATACTTAGAATTCATGAAATAATTTACATTATACTTAGAATTCATGAAATAATTTACATTATACTTAGAATTCATGAAATAATTTACATTATGCTTAGAATTCATGAAATAATTTAAATTGTATTATTCTAAAGGGGAAAACGAGTACTTCAAATTTCTGAAAGAAATATGGCAAAGTATGTATGCTAAAAATAGTATTTTTACCATTTTTACTATTAAAATATAAAATTACTATAAATTACTATTAAATATACTATTAAAATAGTATTTTAATAGTATATTTAATAGTAATTTATAGTATTAATTTTAGTAGTAGAAATTGACGAATTTGTTACTGGAATAATAATTTAAATTTATATTCCATATCTATCAAATACATTGTAAAACACTACAAAGTAATTAAAATATACTTACAAGACAAAAAGACAGTTATAAGAAAACTAGATCATTAAATAAAATAATATTTTAAAAGAGTTGCATAATCCATACCAAATAAGGAAAAGGTGTAATAAAATTTTTTGATTTTATTAATTAATATATTAGAAATAAAAGTAATTCTATCTATCTATTTTAGTACAGAAATTTAAAGGAATAAACTAAGTTATATATAAATTTATCTTAATTTATTAAATTTTGAAAAAATACTGAAATGTGTTAAAAAGGCCTTTCTTTCTTTTCGATAATGTGAAAGATCATGTGTAGTCCAAGTTTCAAATTTCAATAAATATTTTTTTTTTGAAAATAATGAAATTCATTTGTTTTGATTCTTAAACATGTTATTTTTAAACGTTTGAGATTTCCATCCTAAACTTCCAGTATTGAAATTTCAAAACAAATTAAAGGACAACACATCAAAAAGTCATACCATAGAATAAATTTGAAACCATCTATTTTCTTAGAAATGTAAATCATCCTTTTTTAACTTATTTTCTAGGTTTAAATGAGCAATTATGTGAAACCATGTTATATCCTCTGACGCAGTTTAATAAATTACTTTCCATTAATAAAAGAAAATCTGTGTAGCATTTTTACAACATTTCAAATAAAAATTTTAGATCAATATATGGCCTGATCAAAATTGTTCATTTATTTAGAAATTTTAAGTTTGAATATAACTTTCAAAAATTTAAAATAATTAAATTTCTTATATACGAAAGCTTTTTTTTACAATAAAAGATATAGTTAAATTTAAAATATTACATTTTAAGAACATCAATTCAGGGCAATATAAAGTGATTAAAAGAAATGCTTTGAAAAATCATTTGTATCCATCTAAGATATTAGTGAGAATTTAAAAAAAACATATTTTAAATACGTAACATAGCTATTTTATAATGATCCCATATATATATATATATATATATATATATATATATATATATATATATATATATATATATATTCTTTATTTTTCTAGCTTACATTAATGAAAATATAATTATACAAAAATAAATAATGTTCCTATCTCAAAGGTTCCTAGCATGGAATTTTACATCCTTCTAGAAACATTTTCATAGTAAAGATTTTTGAACAAATTAAAAAGTTCATAGATTTTGAAGAAAGGTAATATTCATTTAGCTTAAAGTATTTTCATTAGTATATTATTAGAAACAAGTGATGGTAAATATTTTTCACTCGCTCTGTATTTCAAAGAGCTTCACTTTCAACTCACAAACTTAAAAGGAATTTTTATAATACCACAGCACGTAGAACTCTAAGTTCAATATAACATACTTTAATTCACTATTTTAAATAAAGTATCAAAAATGTCTCAGTATAATAAAGTGATATATAGGAGCATAATTGTTGTTTTTTGCGTAATAAGTCATTGCACTCTTAACAATGACGTATTATACTTCCGTTCGCAAATACACATTACAACGTTTTTCCTTTCAATAATGGTCATTATGAGACTGGATGCGATTATCTAGTGTCATTCCAATGCATCTGGCATTGAATGCCAGGATGTCAGATAAAGATGCAAGGAAAATGTCTTTTAGAAGATGGATTAAGCTCCTTTATTACATTAATTCAGAAAGAAATACAGGCTTTAGTCTAACTTATCATTAGTTAGAGCATTTGAGTTGTATTAGTGTTCAGAAATATATATATATATATATATATATATATATGTGTGTGTGTGTGTGTGTGTGTGTAAAATATATAATATATATACGTTTTTCTAAATAACTATTACACGCATTTTCCAGACATTACGAAGATAGAAGCAGACAAATTTCAAATAATTTTATAAATGTGTATAATAAAAATTAGCATCATAAAGATGTGAATTTATTCTGAGAGTAAAAAAAAATTATCCATTCATTTACAGTATGTTGATAGTTACGTCTTTCAAGACAAGTCATTTTAAATAATTCACTTCATATATCTGTAAAATGTTATATTATAAGCATCATTCATTCCTTGATTTACATTTTAACTCTTTATTTCTTATAATAATGTGCTACGGAAGAGTAAATGAAGAAAATAGTGTATTCATGAAAGTTTTCCAAATAAATAAAAATAAAAGACATAATTTTCTTCTAAATTTCCTTTGCCTTATTTATCTCAGTTTAATACCTCCTACCCCCCATATACATATATATATATACATAGATATATACATTTACATATATATATATATATATATATATATATATATATATATACTTACAACAAAGAGCCAGAAATTTGAAGGCCGTTTACTTCCGAATCAAAAAATAACTGCTGAGCGTCGAGTCGTATTCTTTGTTTTGTGATACTACATTTCTTATTTGTATACCCTTTTGGAAATGAATTCATCATTGGATTCGAAACGCCAAGCAGAAGTCTAAGCAAAGAGTTGCTTCCGGTGAATCTTCTCCAAACAAGGTGAAGACTCTCTCATCGGAAGGAAACAGTAACAGTGACAAACACCAATGCGGATTGCCGGTTTTCTTAAGTGCTTCTTTTTCAATCTACTGTTACAAAAGATGCAGTATTTTCTCGTACATAAACATTTACTAATTCTTTCATCCTTAATTATATTTCACTCTGCATAAAAAGTTGTTACATGTATTTCTCGTAAAATGTACTGCTGAGGATTCATGCTATAACACTTATTGAAACCTTTTTTTTTCCCAAAGCGAAAAATTATTTGCAGTTTCTTTATCTCTTTACTCTTTATACTTCATATATGTCTCCTTTTTTATCGAACTATTTTTGGTCTTCCTTGAGCACTTTCTCTATTTTGAATACTGTATACGCCACAAGATGGCACTTTCTTTTATCGAAACATTTTCATTTTTTTTGTATCAGAGAATAGAACGTAACCCGCAGCGCCTGTTAAATGTAATATCTATTTTAAACATATATTATAACGCACCTGTTAAATGTAAAGTTTATGTTAAACATCTATTTTTATGTAGATGTGTCGGCAACTTGTTATAATTAGCTTAGTTTCTTGACTGTTGTTGGTCCCCTTAGTTGAATTGTTTTCTAAAAGTTGTTCGAATGTATCTTTTGACTAGTGAGATGATGATGATCATGTACTATGGTTTATGTATTTGAATGCATATCGTTGCCTAAACAAATATATTTCTCTTTGTTTTATGAAAATGAAGACAGTTCACTCTTACTTATTTATTTTACAATTTATTTAATCTGAGCTGTCCTCCTCAACAACTACTGTCACTCATTTCACCTCTGTAAGCTTTACTAACAGCCAGTAAAAACGTATTTTTTTAATCTAAATTTTTACTTTGATTTTTTGTTTATCAAATGAATCGGTTTCACTAGTTGCGGTACTAGAAACAATCCAGTCTTCATCAGAGATATAAGATGTGCTTTCAGTATCAAATTATTCATTAGTTTCAATTTCTAAGCCCCACTGAAAATCGCCAAGGGTTTCAAAAGATTTCAGCTTCTTTTCATGGGTTAGGCATTTTGACCCTACGCGTCTTCGCGAAGTGCACAATATATATAATGGATATAATGTCAGAAAAGTCTACGATGATATGGTGGTTACTTATGGAAATGATATTCTTTCATAGATAATACTGTGAGGTGCAAAATGAACTGTTCAACTGGCCACTTGTCACTGATAGATGATGAAAGAAATGGAAAACAATCAACTTGCGGACGATGCTGCCAGAATGGAAGATTTCATACTATTACCTCAAAAAGCCTCCATCCAAATTATGATGAATGAGCCTTATCTTAGAAACGGCAGTTTATAGAAAAGTATTCTTGAACTAATATCGACAAAATCTTGAGCATGTTGGATTTCAAGCTTAATAAATATTTTACAGAATCAAACACGATGTAGCCTTTTCGATGGAGATGTTGAATATTTTGCACTAAAAAAAGGGGATATTTTTGTCACCTCGTAACTGAAATTTAAATCTAGGATCTATCGATATGATCCAGAGACAAATGAGGGGAGCAAGTGGAGAAAGCATATCTCATGTTCTTGTAAGAAAATTAATGTGCAGGAGTCTGTAGGGAAAGTCATATTTCTGGTATCGTTTTGGACTGTTTTAATCATTCAAAATACTCATTAAAGAAAAATCAATCTCTCACAGGTGCCTATTACTACACATAGTCAAGCAATGTACTCTGTATTGTGATTACAAAACGGTTGTAAGTCACGAATTTGATAGTGTTACTTTTCTGTGTGACGATAATAAACTATTATGATCACATGGCCACCAATATGATGATTGATTGTTTCATTAATATCGTATTTAGAAGTAATGCGATTGCCATTGGCGAAGGACGTCGTAATTGTGAGAATCGGTGAAGTGATGAGGATGATAACTGAGGGAGATAACCTATCCGAACTTCCTCACCACGTGAATATCATGACTTGGTGCCTTCGTAGATTTCTTGAGTATCAGCCAACTGCACGGCAGGTCTTAAGTGGAACCAGTAACGATCCGACTAATGGAGAGTGAAACAATCCAACAAAAATAAAGGCAGCTGTGAGATTTTGGAACTATTACCACTAGGCTACTACGTACATGAATTGCACCTGCTTGCTTGAGGCTCAGTTTAGAAATCAGAGCGATGTGTCTTTCAAGTTTTGCTACATCTAACCTATTCTCGCGAATTTTGTTGAAGATATATTTACTTATACTCAGATTATGAAAATTCATTGCAGGTTCCGAGATTTTATAAGACAAACGAAATCATTGAAGAGGTGAAACAAAGGTTTACGACGCAGTAGCTGAGTTCGAAAACGAAAGCCGTCTACAGGCGAAGAAATATATGACTACCCCAAAAGTGATTTGTGCAAATGTTTTATGTATAATAAATAAAAATTAATTATCTCATTTATTTATAGAAATAACTAAAATTTTACGATAGCTATGGTACATTATGGAAATCTTTATGATTGTTTTAAATAGCAACAAAACAATTTATCATTAAAGAAACAATTAATAAATCGAAAACTAGAAAACTACTTATAACTAGAAGAAAATGTTTTAAAAAAATGATAATTGTATTAAATTCCATTCAGATAAACCACCACAAAAACAATATTATCCAATTATTTTTACTCCCTTAACATTTGAGGAAGGAGCATGCATGTCAGAAAAAATATTAAGTTTAAGTAAAATGTAATTAATACGTTTTTAAGTAACGTTTAGTCAAAGTGCATAACAAAATACTTGTTGTCGCTCAGAAAAGCTTATACTAAATGCATTTGTTTGTTTAGTTTTTATTAACGTCGCACTAAAAGCAACAAGAGGGCTAAATTGGTGATGAACCTCGATCAAGCGACAAAGACGACACCTGAGTTTGTACCCTCTCCTAACTTCCACACCATGCCAAAGGGAGGACTTTGGGTCCCGACAGATTTAACGTGCATGAGCTGGGGCTACATCGCGGGTCTTAAGCGGCCAAGGATCGAACCCGCCACTGAACGAAAAACTGTGGCCACGAATCCGAAACCATGACCCCTAGGCTATCGCGGCCACTGAATGCATTTAAAACAGGGAAATATGCAATCCTAAACATTTAATTTTTTAAGTAATAAAATGTTATTTTATATATTTTTCCTTATTAATTTACTTGAGTTTCGAAATTCATGATGAGCAAAGAAATGTAGTGTAACAAATTATGTGTGAAGTTGATAATTCACATTATATTAAAATATGTAAAAGGATTATTTCTTTTAAAATGACATATGTTCTATATTTAATATTAGAATTTCGTATTTTAAAGTATGTAGTTTTGTAAATTCTAAGATTTGCTCAAGATTACATGAAAGCTTCATGAACATCATAATTTTTGAATGGTCTCCAATAGACAAAGAAAACATCTGAAAAAACGCAAACACTAATATTTCAACTATCATTACAAATTACGCATGGATCTTGAATTTTAGCTCATTTAATGCACATAGCCTACAATTATTCCGTATCACAGATCTTAGGTACAATAGTGAACAAAATTCTTTTTCAACTGGAATACTTTTCAGTGGGATCTGAATGACCTTAATCACCCATGTTCCAAAGAAAGATGTGAATAGAAATTAAAGAAAGAATTCAGAGTTAATTTTCTTGCAATGCTAATTCGTGACACAAGACATCTCACTGTGAGCAAAGATAAAACTATATCACCTCTACAGATTTGGATACTGAATTTCAATTTGGGACACAATAATCGTATCATTAATAATAATTTTAAATGAATTAATTAATTTTAATTAAAAGTGAATTTAGAACATTTGAAGAAAATAATCTCTAATAGAAAATGTAAAATTATTTTACAGTCTTTCAACTTAAAAATATATATTTACTTGCATATTTAAAACTTTCTGCGTATCCAAAAGTGGGGACATATTTGAGAAAAGAAATTATTCAATTAAAAAAAATGATTTTTTTTTATTTATGGATTTTAGTATTTATGCAATATTGACAAAATGATATATAAGACATTAAATTTGTGTACCCTATAAATAAAAGCATTTTAAATCATTTGCTCACAGAGCAAATGCGTATTATATAATGATTTTTTCAAAAACAAAAATGTTTGTGATTTGAGTTTCTTTCATATTTTTCTTCATTGAGTTGATACCCGCTAGTTTCAGTCAACATTCCCCCAATGTATTTTGATATATTTAAGTGAAACAGCCTTTTTTGGACTCCGAACGATTCTGTATGAAATTGCCATTTTAATACCAGTCGATATTCATAAATTTTTGTAAATACACCCAACTCCATTTATATAAAATATCAACTCAATATCGCAATTTTACTTCATGTTATATTTATAGTGTTAGATGCTTTAATATATCTACCGCAACAGAGATATGGATTTTCACTTTATCATACACTTTTAAAGTTGTCAAGTTGAGTTGGAGTTTTCATTTTCACTTTCGAGGCACATGGCATATTTATTTTTAGAGCTCTTATTTCTGCTTATAAAACAATTTTATGTCCACCTTTTCTCTTTCGTAATGCAATATCATGCTTCAAAACAAAATTCATTTATTATTTTAAAACATCCTTTAAGTCATCATTTGTAAAATAGCATTTAGTAAAAATATTACTTAACAATGTAACGTACACACACACATGTATATATATATATATATATATATAGAGAGAGAGAGAGAGAGAGAGAGAGAGAGATATGATTTTCTGTTTAAATTTTGCAGATTGGTTTATTTTTTGTTTATATTGAATCTCTTCTCCTTTGTGATTTGTATAAGACCCTTATGAGAAAGTTCATTAAGTCTGAATATTTTTAGGAATATAATTTTAATATTATATTTTTACATTAATTTGGATATGTTTAAAAAAGTTGTTTTCAAGATGAATTTCCTATGAATTTTATTAGGAGCAATTTAAAACATAATAATTATTAATATCGAGTTTTTCCTTTTTTAATTTTTTTTAAATTTGTTTCATTCTATTTTAATTTTTGTTTATATTTTGTTTTCTTATTCATTCTTCTCATATTTTTCATTAATATATATTTTTTTCAAGTCGTTAAAATTCTTTGGATCTAGTATGCTTTCTTTTAAATAAAAGTTATTATTACTTTACCAGTTCAGCATTAGATGGAAAACTTGTTTTTTATATGTTACGCTTGTGTAATGATATTGAAATGTATGGTGTTCCATTTGATATTTCTAAACTTTTTTTTTAATTTAATTCAATCATTTTTTGGATTGTTCTTTTTCCGTTTTTTCCGTTTCCCTTTGTGACATTTGGTTTATTTCTTTCTTTCTCTCTCTCTCTCTCTCTCTCTCTATATATATATATATATGTGTGTGTGTTTTCTATATTTCTTCTATTACAATGGGGTTTATTTGCTTTTTGATTTTGTCTTTTTGAATTAATGGATTTGCCGTATTCGTTTATAGAAATTTTTGCTAGGAGTTTCAAACCTGTACAAATTATAATCAGAAAAAAAAAGATAAAGAAATTATCATTGATATATTTTCTTTTCTTCATAGTCTTTCATGCCCTTGTTGCCATTGTTTTTCCTGATTTGGTTTTTATTTAATCATAAATTGAAAATTTATCTTGCTCTTTTTATTGAATGAGTATTCGATAGTTTTCTTACCTATATTGAAAAATAATTTTCCTTTTAATTTTATTCAGGGTTTTGCGATTTAATAAGATTCCTTTTTCTTATATTTCATCTCTAAACTAAAATTACTTGTAAGTTTTCCTTATAACTTTAAAATATTCCTAATGTTATAACTCATGCTTTAATAAGGATTATAATTAGTACTATTAAGGATTTTGTTATATTACTAAAATATTACACACACATATATAAATATATATATTGAGTGTGTGTAATGATTTCGTTTAATTTTATTCAGCTTTGTAATTTTTCCTTTGCTTTTATGCTTTTAGTGGGAAGTTCATATTATTTTCTGATAGAAATTCAATTAAGCTTATCTTTTATGTTATCACTCGATATAAAGGTATATGTGTCAGATTCTTTTACGGTTGTAAACCAGTAGGAAGATGTCCCACTAGATAATTTCGTATTCAGCTAAAGTACCTGAGACTCACTAGACCTAATATCTAGTGACCTGAATATATTGTTGCACTTAAATCCCAAGTAATGAAAAGTAAATAGACCTTATCTTGAAGTTTGATTGATCGTGATCAATGATTGATGACAATGTTAGCATTTGAGTGGTTGGAATTGCGCTAAATTGTGAAAGAAACTTGAGGTATTATGTAGAGATGACACATAATTTCTGTTGGAGTTCCGCAAAGAAACTACAAAAAGCAATTGTACCTCCTTAGCAGCTGCTTAAAAGATAAAGATGATCTCCTTCTTTCGTTCTCAGATGTATCTCAGGTGTGAATTTGTAGCTCGTTTCGTTCTCAGGTGTGAATTTGTAGCTCGGATTCAATGAGATTTCGTTTTTGTTGGTCTATACCGAATTTCCGAAATAACACTTATCAGGCACTTTGTTTAGTGGAGACAGTTTATCAACATGAACTTAGCGGTGATCTCCAATGCATGTCTTATGGAGAAATGAACCATGGTTCTAGTACTAATGCAGAATTCTTCTGACTGCAGGGTCGGCTGCCTAAGGTCCAGCTATCAAATGGCATGGATGTATATAATATATTCAATATAGATAGTATATACATATATAAATGGCATAATACATAATATATATGATATATAGGTATATACTAGTACTATACATATATAGGTATTATTATATCATATAGCAACATATATATATAGGCTATTATTATTATATATATATATATATATATATCAATATATATACTTACATATAGTATATTGGTTATTATCAGTATTACATATATATATATTATATTATTCATTACATACAATATTATATGGTGATATGGTATATGTAAGGTTAATGTATATGCTACTTATACTATATATATATATATATAGCTAATAATAAGGGTACTATCTGAAGTCATTAATTGGTCTGCGTGAAGATTTTTTATGTTTTTACATTTACACAGCACATTTTTACTCCCTCCCTCTGGACCATTATATCTCCTTTACCATAGACCTTATTGCCAAAGCCAGTTGTTTGCAGTTCTTTTACATTTATTACCAATCAAACACGTAGTTTAAATCTCTTTTCAGTTACTCTTATGATGATGTGTGTATGTTGTTTTTCCATTTGAGCATGTGATTATGCATTTGAAGCTTAAAGAAATTCGTCTTACTACTCACATAGTTTGAATCTTCGTTTCTTTGATTTCGTAAGTAATTTTTTATATTTTGATTTGTTGATCAATTTTAAGGATTATAGGATTTTATTTTTGTAGAGTTTTATCGCTGAACTTTTTTGCATTTTTAATCATTGACTCTTTTGTAATTTTGTTCTGATTCCTACAAGATTATAGATTTTATTTTTGTAGATTTTTCGCTAAATTTTTTTGTATCTTTAATCATGAACTCTTTGTATTTGATTTCCAATTCAGCCTACCAAGTCGACAGGGAAGGTTGGTACCATTAAACTAGTTTAATCCCCTTCTTCGTCCTCAGCCCGATATTGTGCTTTTTTGATTTGCTTGGGTTCCATATTTTCATTTATTTTTTCTTTCATTTACATTTCTTTCTGGATTTTTGTCTTTTAATATTTTAAATTATTCTTTTCATAAATTTTCAGTATATTATATATATCAAATATAAATATATAAATATATAAATATAAATATATATACTATATATAAATATATGCTCCATATATATATGTATATCTCTCTAAATGCACATTTATCTATATACATATATATTTATACACATATATGTATAAATTAAACACACATATATACTTATTGTGTCATCAATGATCTGAATCAAATCATTGCGTTCAAATTTGTAAACAGGAATCTTCTGATCCAAAACAAAGTCAGGAGATTAAATATCGTTACATACAACACATTATCATGATATGAACTTTTCTTCTATATTATAAAAGAATATAAACATGTGAGTTTCAAAGTAATTATTGTTTTCATTGTGTACAATAAACAAGATTTTATTTTAAGTTATACACACATATGCATATATAAACAGTATTTATATATATAAATATATATAAAATTTAAATTTTAATGAATTAATAACAATGTTCTGAGTTTTATAGGCAGTGCAGATTACCATGGTGTATTTTATAGGTTTAAACACCCATCATATCTTATTTTTGGATCATTTAATTTTTGGTTGTCTGAAATAGATTGAAAAATAATGTCATAATTAAGTTAAACCTTTTAAAATTCCCAATCTTTGCTTTCTATTAATCTATTAACTTCATTTGTAATTTTAAGTAAGTTACAAATTGCCCCAAATGTACTTATACTATATTTTACTTATAATCATGTAATGAACATATTACTTTTCCCACTTCCAGCAATATATAAAATATTCTGAATTAAATCTGAGCAAAATGTAAGCATGTACAGGTGTTTGGAAAGTTAACATTCAAGACGATTCCATTTAATGTGACATTTTTGCAATAAAGGATCAAAAATAAATTATAAACTTAATAATTGAGTTATTACAGGGTAATTCAAACATTTTATTAATTCAAACAAAATGCACTAATTAAACATACTCTTTTAATTATCCTAAATAAACAGGTATACTTTCATTGAATGAATATTTTTGTCAATGCCTATTATTTTCTATTTTCGAAAATTTTGAACAAAATATCCTTCATATTGAATTTTTATGTAATTTGTAATGCTGCGTGAATTATCAACATTCAACCTTGATTTCTCTCTGTTCAAAAATACAAATGGAAAATGTCTCAAATGCGGCACATTAGTTCCAAGACTGGGACAATTTAATTTAAACAAGAATAATAATTTCCATGAGATTATTATATTTAAATGTTTTAATCACCATCTTTATCAATTTCAACATATTGTTCCCATTGTTTCGTTATCAATTTGCGTGCACATTGAGTCATCTAATTTGTTCAAGCAGACCAATTATCGATTTTAAGATCAGGCGTTTTCTTTAATAATTGCACTCAACACAATTTTCAATATTATTGATTTAGTGCGATGGCGTCAAAAATATCATTAAGAACAGTATGTATGGCGACACCCAGTTTAGATCATTCTTCGGTATATTGGAAGCATGTTTGGTAAAATTCTATATTTCTTCGATTCCTTTCCATTATTCCAGTTTGAAGTTCATCTGGTTTGATAATTTCTATTTATTACTAAAGAAATAAATTTTCTTCTGTCAGTAGTTATGTTAAGGACAGTCATAAGATAATTCTGCAAAGCTGAATATATTCATTCATTCTAGTTTTGTAGTTTTGTGGAAAATAATTTTCCTGTGCATTACAAATACATTAATATCACCAAACATTCACAGTTGAACAAAAGATTATTTTGAATATTTATACAAAATTCAAAAATGAATGCTCAAATAATGATTAAATACACTTTTCTGAATATTTATAGTGTGATTCATCAGCTTTTGAATGTCTATTTTTAATCAGCACTTTTTAGTATGGTTGGTATCCCAGACACAGATATTATGGTGTTTTTAAAGTATTCAAAAGGAGAGTAGGAGAAGTTAGGCACTTTCATGGAACTTCTAAAGGAAGATTCTCTAGGACAGTTGGTCTCATACGTTTAGTGATGGAGAACAATTCCTGTTCAAACCAGCCTGACCATGTTTATTTAAATTATACATTACCAGAGCAAATAACTTTGTTTCGCATTAGTCAATTGATTCTGGCTGAGTATTTTGAAGACATGATATAGCTCAGGATATGATAACTGAAGATCATGTGTTTTGAGATCTTGTAAAGAAATGTTTACCAAATTGCTTAATTAGTGTTTCATTGCCTTCATGCACTTCCATTATTAGTAATTTCTTAACATGTTTAGAGTTTAATATTTGATAATGATTTAAATTAATCAAAATGTTCATTAGATACACGACACTAAATAATTATTATTTGATTTCTAAAATAAAATTATTTCAAAAGATTATAATACTCAAAGGCTTTCTAATTTAAAGTAAATAAGTTTCTCCCAAAATCCAGAAATAAAATTCTATTAGTTAATTTCCTATAACAGAAAAGTAAAATTAGCATTATATTATCATATTTGTGCTTAACATTCCAAATTTATCATTAATTTTAATCAAACTAGGTCATTCATATTTATACATATTTCAAATAATATCATTATACATTGAGATTTTAATGAATTGAATAGATAATGAATATACTGTTTAGAGATGAAATCGTCATATATTTAATTGTTAGTTACATTTTTAATTACAGGAAAATATTAACACAACAACATGAATATGCCGATATTATAACATCTAAGCACTACTTATAGTTCTTATTCCTTCTTTGAAATAAGGCAAATATCTAAAATTTTAAGCTTTATTCCCAGTTTTAAATAGTGAATAATCTAAAATAAGTACATATTTTCTCTTTCTGTGATACAAATGTCCATAGGAATAGTGTTCTCAAACCTGAAACTGTGGAGCCAGGTATGATATCAAACAACTAGCCATTTCAGATGGATGTAGTATTCTTGTCAAAGAACATAGAATTTACGGGAGTAAATAAGACCACTCTTGTTGATGAATCAGTACCAGATTGTGAATATGGCCAAGGAAGAAGCTCTTTCGTACCAAGTTCTTTATAAAATAAATAATGTTTTATGACTTTAAAAACTACATACAGACTGGAATGACAGATGAAAAATATATTTATGCTCAATGGAGCAAATAAAATCCAACTGGTATAATGGTTGAACTATTTAATGTGAAATATATGATTTTCTCTTCTCTTGCATGCATGTTTCTGGTCCATAAAATGCAAATGGGGCTGCTCTTGTTCTAATTACTTTATTTCTTTATTATCTTAGAGCTCTGAAATGAGAATGCAGTATTATGCACTTCAATTCTTTTGGCTGAAAATTTATGTCTGCCAGGTTACTTATTTTGTGAGTTTAGTTCAGCTAAAATAATCATTCACAGAGATATTAAAATATTATTTTGTAGAATGTATATAAGTCTCATTCGTCATTTATATAATATAAATATAGCTTTTCCGTTGAATATGGTTTAAATAAGGAGAAATGGTATAAGTTTAGTTTAAAGGCGAGTTACGCTATATAATTTCGATTAATAGTTTTATGTTATTTCGTTCGATGCTGGCCTGAGCCTGGCATCTCATAGGTTCTTACATGTTTGGCGTTTTCATCGGATGTTATTTTATGCGGGCCGTTTCTTTGTGGATATGCCGCCTGTATATGTCTATATCTTCTGTCTGTCCTCGTGGTCGTGTGTATATAAGGCTCAGAGCTTTTGCACCATTTTGTTTTGATCAGATATGTGCTGTTTTAGTAGTTTACTAATGAATTATGATAGTTTACGTTTTAATTTATATGGATCGTTGTAAGTTTAAGGCAACTAGGCCAGTCACGTCTTGGATTGAGTTTGGATAATCGTTTATATGTGATGCGATTTCACTCTGGGCTATTGGATAACTATATTGTATGTCACTGCTCTGGATGGTGTGGGAGATGTGGGCCTGGAATCTGGTAGCCAGTTGGAGCCTGGTTATGGTTCCTTTCTTTGGTGGTTTGTTTTTGTCAGTTGGTTTCGTTTCTTCTGATGCTTAGATTCTTGCGCTTGCATGCTGTGGTTCGTCACCTGATTTGCATGTTTCTCGTTTCAATTATTTCAAAGCATTAATCTGTCTGTATGACTATCAACTGGTTGAAAGTGCATTCATTTTCTTTCATATTCCGACCTTAGCCAGTTTGTATGTGAATGTCTGTTTCATGATATTTTGTTGGCCTTAATGTCATACTTCAGTCAGGGCATGGATAATACATGCATGCATAATGCATGCCGCTTTAATGGTGCACACACGCACACATATATGGACCAGTATTTTGTTTTGCAAGATACCTCTTGCACTGGATGATCATACTGATCATGAAGATCATGACGTTAATGGGTGGAGGCTGTATGAGATAGGGAATCTTAAAGATCAGAGTGGGTGTTATGGTTCATATAAAAGTGCTATAGTTCATAGAACAATAAAGATTTAGACATTTAGGCCAAGGCACTAGGTGCTGAAGTTCAAGATAAAGGTTCAGTGACAAAGTTGCAGATAAAGAGAATAGTGGGAGGATCCCATGCTTTGTTGTGGATAGTGTACAGTTATGGTGTACTGATTCAGACCATGGCTGGGAGGACTACATTCGACAGATATGGTAATGAATACAGATTCAGGAGTTTCAAAGATCTGCCGTAAAAGTGTATGAATGAGCATAGATATGGAGTTTTGAAAGTTCAGTTAAGCTGAGTTAAGGAAAGAATATACGAAAGGTGTAAATCAGTTACCAAACATGATTAGAAAAGGCCTAAAATATTCGGTCAGAACAAATTAGGCAATACTTCAACAAAATATGACCACAAAAACACTTCATCATGAATATTGTAGAAACTTGGAAAACAAGCATTAACTGAAATGATTACTAACCATAAAATGTAACAGGTGATTAATAAAATGTTATTAACATATATATAAGTTCAGCATCAGTACAACGTTGATGTAGTAGTTATTACCAAATCAAACAAAATGATCAAATACCATGAAAGTTACAAATAAATAGGAGTTACCTTTTGGGGCACTTCTGCATGGATGTATGTGATACTATTAAGTTTGAGACAGCCACATGTGCCGTGCCAGTCCTGCGACGTGTCGTTCACAGTTGCTGTAAACATGCATGAATTCGAAAAACTCGTAAACTCAACCTTGCTGTCTATGATCCCATGCTGTGCTCGATCGGTAGTGATCCTGGGGATGGGCACTGGGAAGAGTAGAAATATTGAACTGAACAGTACTGTTATTTTCTGTATTCTAGTGAAAAATGTCCTTGGGGCCTGCTATGAAGTAGTAATGCATGTGATTAAAGTATATGCAGACGTTCCTCTGGCTGTCGGTTTCATGGATCAATATTAGGGTGTCCATAACGGTAACATGTGATGGCATCCCATGCACTATCACACAATTATGGAGTGGTCTTCTGCTGTACAGAGAAGGCAAGAATAAAATTCACCACAGAGACTCTGCAACACTGAGTGTCTCATCATGGCCCAGAACAGGTTCCCAGTTTGTCCGGTAAAATACCACCTGATTTCATTCCCGGTTGCAGTTCAATCTCTTCGAGGATGACTATTCAAACAAGGTGATGATGAGTGGGTATTAATGCTTGAATCACATGTGGGCACCGCGATAGTAACTGTCCTTCGTAGGCACCTTGCAATCACCGGACTGACACAGGCCTATAATTACTGAGAGTTAACGTGTGGATGGTGGTAATGAGATGGCCATATCTATGTGTCGTCCCTGAGCCTGAATCATACACACACATGTAACAGATCTCTTTCATGCCATCTAGTCCCAAGCAATAAAGTCAGAAATAGAGTAAAGAAAAACTAATGTTGATGAAATTTTATAAAATATTAAAAACCAAAACAGTAGAATCCTATAAATTAAATTTGTGAAGATAAATTGAAGAAGTACAAACACTTAATAACGAAAAACCAGAAAAATTAAGAAAAATGTTTCCAATGTAATATGATAAACTACCAATCTGAATCAGATAAAAGGCTGTAAACTGGTTTTAATGATCAGCATTTTGCAATCAAATCTTTATCTAAAATAAAGTCACAGTGTATATAGAAAATAGAAAACAAAGGCAACAAACAAAAGGTGAAAATAAAAGAAATATATCAAACTATAATTTAAATAGAATTCAATTCAAACTGCGTTTTAAAAGTATATGTCTACGATATAAAACGAAAATTTAAGAATAAAAATTAAATGCTCTACCTGTCAAAATTAAAACATTAAAGCCTAAAGTTCCAAATTTCCGAAAAGCAGAAAGTATTTTATTATAAAAGTTTAAAATTAAAAATCAATAAATATAATCATCTAGATTAAAAACAGAGAAATGAAATTGTTCCACTTTATAACGTTTTAAAATTAATTTATTTTATAAATTAAATATTAAATTTTCACTTATAAATTAATTTAGGATAATAGTCCTTATTATAAAATGTAGAATTAATTTAAATTATTTGAAATTTGGTGCAAATTATAATACAAAAGAAACATAATTATTACCTTCCAGTAGAATTGTCTTCACTGTACTACCGTGAATGGTCGTACGTATTTATTAGATAGCTACTGGAACTTAATAGTCTTAATGGTAAAATTAGTTTGTAGTTACGGATTCAAAACAATAAATCTTAATGTATGATATTTATTCAAGACTAGCCAAGGAAACAATGCAAAAATAAAATATATGGCATTACAAAATGATAAACATTATTTCATGAAAATGAAATAAATGAGGTGGTAATATTTCAGTTAGTATTTACATTTCTTACATAAAGCATGAAATAACATGAAATGTTTAAAACTGAAATTAATTTTATGCAGAAAATGAGTTTCATAGTCATTCCTTTAATCATTCGCTACAATTCTTCCAGGAGTTAGCTCTCTTTCCATAGTAAACACCAGTCAAATAAGCAAGCCCAATTTATTATTTCTGCACCATCGCATATCAGACATAAATTGAATGAGTAATTAGTCTTCACCAGGAACAAATACTTGTATCTTCAAATATGCTTTCGATTTATGCGATCAATAAGGAAGATATTTATACAATCAAATATCTTGAAATATATCTGACGCAACTCATAAGAATGGATACATATATTGCTCATTCTCGTTTAATTTTCTTGAATTGATTTTCCACAATATGACTCGATGATGTTTTCTGTTTTCTCCAAGTTAGGCTATTTAGGCATTTGTAGATCTATCGTCATTATCTTGCTTCATATTCTGATTTGTTCATGCATTCTTTCCAGAAAGATCATCTTTTCATTCTAGAAATAGTCTTTTTCATCTACTCTTTCATCTGACCTCTCATCCTTATTACTGTCATAAAGTAAGTTTTCCTTTAGTCTCAGTCGTGTGTTCTCCATGTTTAGCGTCGTTTTCCCTCATGATAATAAAATTGAAACACATTAGATATCATAAACAGTCATTGTATGACAGTATAGTGTGTTCCAATTCTGAAGCCTATTAAACATCAAATCATAATGTTTTAAGTCTAAAACAATACAATATATTTTATAGCAGAAAATCGCATATAACAAAATTTACCAGAACGAATTAAGTGTATCTTTAAAATACAAAATCAGTTTTGCTGAGTTCATTAACTCCTCGAAATCCAAATAATGAAATTATAGACCAAAGGGTTGAGTAGCATAGCTAAAAGACTCATAACTACCAGTATAGATAAAAGATGAAAATGTTATCTCACATACAAAGAAGCAATAGCTGGGAGGATAATATATCATATATTTTGCTTAGATTTATCAATCCACTTTATTAGTGCGAGCTACAGGAAGATTTCACTCCTAAAAATGGTAATAGTAATTATGTGATCCTAATTATTTTCAGTTGTTATATGAAACAATATGCTTCACATACATTTATATTAGTTTAATCACGTTAAAATGAATGGATCAAATGACAAATTCACTCAAAATTTGGAATTTATTTTACAAAATTTATCAAGTTTGTCGATTTACTAAAATAGTGATTGTGTCCTCTAAAATTTATTCATAAAATATATAAATATTGTTAAGACTGTTTACTGCCCTGTAAAACACTGTTATATTCCTTTATTTCTTTATATATTTTATTGTTAGATAGAATAATGTTTCTTTTAAAATTAATAAACCTTGATTTCTCATATACTAATTGAATTGTAAATTTTCTAAAATTGGAAATTAATCAGAAACATTGCAAAATTCCCTAATTTTCTTAAATAAACAAAACTTTAGAAAATTATTAGCTATACATTGAGTAATCTTTATCAATATAATTAAAATTTTATTTTAAATTTTACAAGACAATCTTCAAAACTACCTATAGTATTTTGCATGATATTTGGAAGATTGTAACTTTATTGAAGTTACTTATTAGCTGACCCTTATTCGCAGTTTCAAAATTAATAAAACTGTGAATTTCTAGAAGTTAAAGATATGAAAAAGTTTCAATGCTACTTGAATAATAACCAAGTATAAACTATTTATTAATAAATATTTAAACCCTGACAATCTCTTTATAAATATTGTTTGCTATTAAACTTCAAATATTAACATGATATTTATACAGTATTATTAGCATAAATTTTGAAATCTAACAGTATTTATAGGTATTACCAATATAGTTAATAAGTAACTCAGTTATTTATAGAATCTTTTAGTTCTAAATGAGTGTACTCTACTTAGTCTTTAAAATCAAATATTTTATAATATGCATTATTATACTATATTTACACTACTTAAAGCTTTGATGAATCATTTAATAAATAAATTAGCTAAAGTGTAATGTTTTCTTCAGTTTTCCTTAATATAAATATTATCGTTAGATATTATAATTCCTCTTAAACCTGCATCCATAACTTATTCCTATTTATGTTACATCTAATAACTTGTCGGTCATTATTAATGTATTCTTTATATAGTCCTCAATTACTAATATTTCTCTTCAAGTCTTTACAGTGTATAATTTATAAGTCAAATTAACATGTTTCATTAAAGAAATTCATTTAAATATGCATATTATGAGTAGAGGGTAATTTTGTTTGTAATTGAGACAGTGAAGAGTTTTATTTTATCTAGGCCAAACATTGTTATATTTCCTAATACTAGAACATTCTTTTATTATCAGCATCTCTATGCCCAATTTATATTTAAAATTAAAATTTATAGATACCTTTATTGTTAATACATTTCTTTTATTAACAATACGGTATGCAATAACTGTCCATTTTATTTACAATAATAAGAAATCCTTAAATTACAGTTTATCAATAGAGATACTTTGGAGTTTAATTTTAGAGTCTTTTACTAATTAATTACTTAAAATACAATTCAAACATTAATAACATCAAACATTCGTTTGCCAGAGTAATGTGTTTTCTTTCTGTTGGATATCTCATATTATTGTGCTTTATTGAGCACTTTGCGCGTAGTAGGGCAATTCTCCATAAAAGTATACTAATGTCATTCTCTATAAATGCCTTTACATCATTTCTTTTATTAGATTGGCCTTTTGAGACCTTTAAGTTCATAGTTTTGGAGCTTTACTAATATAATAATGTTTTATACTTTCTTGCACTGTTGAACTATCTTAATAATCGTTAACTCTACATTTCCTTGCTGAAAGATTACAGTGTCTCTAATTTTAACCATTGTTTTCATTTTTATGTTTGTAAAATTATTAGTATATCTATTTTGAGTTAACTGTACCAACAATATTATTAGATGCCTGACAATTTATTTAAAATAGGTTTATTGTATTTTTATGTTAAGTATGTATAGTCATAAATTTTACAAATTAAATAAATGTTTAATTATTATTAAGTTGAGCATTATTAATCAGTTTATAGTTTTACGGTTATATTACAAACAATTTATTTTATAAAAAGAATTGTAGTCATAATTTTGTCTTGCCTTACTTTTATATTATTAAACTTATCTGAAACAAACCTTATTGCATGTATTTACATTCCTCAGTATTTATTTCTAGAATCCTTAATTTATAAATTTTATAAATAGTTTACCTCACCTCTTCCTTAGTGATAAATCTACTTTTAGTAAAGTTATTGCTTTACTCATAATTGCAAAATCCACTACCCTTAACAAAGTTTGCCATATTATTGCATTTGAACAACTTATCAGTATAATGTCTCAATCATATTACCTCCATAAAACCTAGTCAATTTGTCATGTGATGTTTTCAGCACAAATACAGTCTATCTTTTTAGAGATTCGACAACCATCGTAAAAATTTAACTATAACAAAGCAGATGAAATTAATTACATTTTATTGAATATAATCAATAAGTAATAATTAATTATATAAACATACAAATTTAGGAGTTAAAAATAACATATTTAGTTAATACTCATCAATTTTAAAATCAAATATGTTTAATATTGGAAGACAGAAACTGAATGCTTTAGTATCAGCAATCCAGCTTTTCATTTAATTCAATAGAATAATAAAATATTCATATCAAAATACTAAAATAATATCCATGCCTCAAAGGCACTTTTATTAAATATTACGACACAGTGAGATATGATACAATTTATTGATTATCTTCATGATTTTCACCGTGGGTATGAAAATATATAATTATGAATGAATGCTGTCGTAGGTGGTGGAAAACTTAAAGAAGCTAGCTTACTATTTTAAAGTTTTCTAGATATAAGTCTCGATAATATTTTCTAATATAACATCTTAAATATAAGCCAAAAGAGTGGGACTATTATTTTCCAAGAATACTTTTTCACTAGGTGATTTGAAATTATCAATTTTTACTTTGTCTGATTTTGTTTAATTATCCGTTTTCATTTAATATCTACAAGAGGATATTTGAGTAAGC
>BMAW01023688.1:378781-398291 GCA_019974015.1 Nephila pilipes | reverse complement strand
CTTCGTAAATGTGCTAAACAGTTCAGTTGTTGTCGGAGTACTGTTATGTGAGGTTGTCATTGCATTATGTCAGAGTTAACAGACTTCGAACGTGGGCAAATTGTTGGAGCACGTATGGTAGGTGCTTCCGTAAGCAAGGTAGCCGAGGTGTTTAGTGTTTCAAGAGGTACTGTATCGAAGATTTATTCCGCATATTTGAAAAGCGGAAAAACATCATCTGCTAAATCACAGCGCGGACGAAAGTGTGTGCTGAATGATCGTGACAGACGATCATTAAGGGCAATTGTGACGAAAAATAAGAAGACCACAGCTGCAAAAGTTACTGCTGAAATGAATGTTGTGTTACAGAACCCTGGGAGTACCAAAACAATTAGAAGGGAGCTTCATAAACAGGGAATTTCTGGCCGTGCTGCAATTGAGAAGCCACTCATCAGTGATGCTAATGCCCGTAACAGGAAAAGGTGGTGTTTAAGTCATAAAGCCTGGACTATAGGGCAGTGGAAGCGTGTAATATGGTCTGACGAGTCTTCTTTCACATTGTTTCCCACTTCTGGCCGAGTTTACGTCTGGAGAACGCCATCTCAAGCCTATAATACAGACTGCTTGTTGCCAAGAGTGAAACATGGCGGGGGTTCTGTTATGGTTTGGGCAGCCATATCGTGGTTCTCTGCTGGCCCCATGATAACTGTGTCAGGGCACATGACTGCCAAGACTTATGTGAACATTTTGGCAGATCAAGTTCATCCCATGGTACAAACTTTGTTCCCCGATGGTGATGGTGTCTTCCAAGACAACAAAGCCCCTGTTCACACAGCTCACATTGTCCAGGACTGGTTTTCTGAGCACGAGGAGGATTTGTCCCATCTCCCCTGGCCACCACAGTCACCAGACCTGAATATTATCGAACCTTTGTGGTCTACATTGGAACGGAAAGTGCGTTCTCGTTATCCACCGCCAACATCGTTATTTGAACTTGCCACCATTTTGCAGGAAGAATGGTATAATATTCCCTTGGCACACATACAGGAACTGTATTTATCCATTCCGAGAAGACTGCAAGCTGTTTTGGATGCCAACGGGTTTCCTACACCATATTAAGCAAAGAAACATGTTTTTTAAAAGGTGTTTCCATATTTTTGTCCAACCCCTGTATATATAACAATGTTATATATATATATATATATATAATTTAAATATTTAATTTAAATTAGTAACAATATTCTGAGTTTTGCAAACTTTAGTCACGAATTACCCTTAATTATTTTATAGGTTTAACCTGCATCATATCTTATTTTTTGGATCCATTTAATTTTTTTTTGGTTATCTGGGAAATAATTGAAAAAAATAATATGTTATATAATTAAGATTAAACCTTTTTAAAATTCCCAATCTTTACTTTCTATTAATCTATTAACTTCATTTGTAATTTTAAGTAAATACAATTGCCCCAAAGTATTTACTTATACTAAATGTTTTTACTTATAATCATGTATGCGTTGTATTACTTTCACTTCCTTAATATATAAAGAATATTCTGAATTAAAATCGAGCAAAATGTAAGCATGTGCAAATTGTTTGGAAAGTTAACATTCAAGACATTCCATTTAGTAATGTGACATTTTTTTACAATAAAAAGGACAAAAAAAAATAAGAGTATAGCTTAATAATTGAGTTATTACAGGGTAATTCAAACATTTTGTTAATTCAAACAAGAATGCACTAATTAAGCTTATACTCCTTTTAATTATCTAAATAAACGAGTATACTTTCATTGAATGAATATTTTTTGTCAATATATTATTTTCTAATGATTTTTCGAAAATTTTGGAGCAAGAAATATCCTTCATATTGAATTTTATGGTATGTGCTGCAGCTGGAGTATCAACATTCAACCTTGATTTCTCTCCTGTTCAAAAATCAATACCAATGGAAAAAATATCTTTCAAATGCGGCATTAGTTCCAGGGCAGGACAATTTAATTTAAACAAGAATAACTAAATTTTCACGTGAATTATGTTTATTTCTGAAATGTTTAAATATTTCCACCCATCTTTTATCAATTTCAACATGTTGATTTCCCCATTGTTTTAATTTATCAGAATTTAAATGCACATTAAGTCATCTAATTTGTTCAAACAGACAATTATCATCGATTTTAAGATCAGGCGTTTCTTCTAATAAGTACTCAACACAATTTTCAATATTGGCCCAATTTAATTGCGATGACGTCAAAAAATATCATTAAAAATTGTTATTTCTTGTGGCATTTGATTTAGATCATTCTTCGATATATTGGAAACATGTTTGGTAAAAATTCTGTATTTCTTCGATTCCCTTTTCCGTTATTCCCGGATTTGATTCCTCTAAGTTTGATAATTTTCTATTTATTACTAAAGAAATAAATTTTTCTTCATGTCGTGATTTATGTTAAGGACAGTCTAATAAGACTAATTCTGTAGCTGAAATATGTTCACATTCATTCGTTTGAATCGTTTTGTGGAAAATAGGTACCTGAATACGTACAAAATACATTAATATCTCCAAACATTCACAGTTGAACAAAGATTCATTATTTTTTGGATATTTGTCTAAAATTTAAAAAAAAAATGAATAGAGATGCTCAAATAATGGTTAAATACGCTTTATAGCAGATGTTATAGTGATTCATCTAGCTTTTGAATATCCTAATTTTTTTTTTTTTTTTTTTTTGTAATCAACACTTTTTAGATAATAGTTTGGCGCAGTATATCTGAACACAGATATTAACAGATTAGTTTTAAAATATTCAAAAGGAGAGTAGGAAAGTTGACACTTTCCGCGGAAGGACAGAACCTACAAAAGGAAGACCTCTCTCCCCAAATCAGGACGATTGGTCTCCTTACGTTTAGTGACTGGAGAGCAATTCTCCTGTTTCAAAACTAATTTGACCATGACATTTAAATTATGCATACCGAAGCAAAATAACTTGTTTCACGCATTAGTTATTCAGTCAAATTGATTCTACTGACTACAAGAGTATTTTGAAGACATGATAACTCAAATTCTTACGATAACTTCGGAAATCATGTGTTTGAGATCTTCTTAAAAAATAGTAGTTTGCTACAAATTGCTTTTAATTAGATGTTTCATTACCTTTATTACACTTCATTATTAGTAATTTCTTAACGTAATTTAAGAAGTTTAATATTTGATTCTAATGATTTAAATTAATCCAAAATGTGTTAAAGATACACGAAACACTAAATATTTATTATTTTGATTTCACAGAAAATAAAATTATTTCAAAAAAGATTATAATGTCAAAATATTTTTCTAATTTAAAGTAAAAATAAGTTCTCAAAAAATCCAAATAAAATTCTAATACCAGTTAACATTTCCCTATAACAGAAAAAAAGTAAAGTAGCATTATATTATCATATTTGTGTAAGAAACTTATTTAAATTTATCATTAATTTTTAATCAAACTAAAGTCATTCATATTTTATACATATTTAAATAAAAATATCATTATATACATTAAGAGATTTTTAATGAATTGGATAGTGTAGAACAATTATACTGTTTGAGGAATGAAATCGTCAACCATATATATTTAATTGTTAATTTACATTTTTAATTACAGGAAAATATTAACACAACAACATGAATATGCAAATGATATAACATCTAAGAAATTACTTTTCTACTTATAATTTATTCTATTCTTTACGAAATAAGGCAAATATCTAAAAATTTAAGCTTTATTCCCATTTTAAATGATGAATAATCTAAAATAAAGTGCATTTCCTTATTTCTCTTTCCTTATTTGATACAAATGTCCATAGGAATGAATGTTCCTATAAAACACAAAAGGCATATTAGAATACAGTATGATATCAAACAACCCATTTAGATGGATGGATGTAAATGATATTCTTAAATAAAGAACATATAGGTTACGGGAAATAAATGAACCACTCATATTTGTTCGTCAGTAACAAGATTGGCCAAGATATAAGACAAAAGGAAGAAGCTCTTTCATTGCCAAGTTCTGCTTTATCATCAGTAATGTTTTATGACTTTAAAAGAAACCCATAAAGAGACTGGAATGACTAGTCGAAAAATATATTTATGCTCTAATGAGAGCCGAGTAAAACCAACTGGTATAATGGTTGAACTATTTAATGAAATATCGCAGATTTTCTCTTCTCTTGCATGCATGTTTCGTTCCATAAAATGCAAATGGGAAGAACATATTTGTTTTCTGAGTACTTTTATTTCTTTATTATCTTAAGAGCTCACAAATGAGAATGCAGTATTATACGCTGAATTTATTTGGCTGAAAATTTGCTAAATACTTAGGATTTACTTATTTTGTAAGTAGAGGTTTAGTTCAATACAAATAATCGTTCACAGAGATATTAAAATGTTATTTTTGTAAGATAATATATAAAGTCTCATTCGTCATTTATACTAATGTAAATATGCTTTTTCCGTGAAATATAATTTAAACAAAATAGCTATAAAAGTTTAAATTTAAAGGCAGAAATTTGCTATATATTTCAATTAATAATTTTATATATTTATTTCATTTCTTGTCTCTGCTAACTGAACACAATTTTGCACTCATAAATTCTTATGTTTCTTCATTTTCACTCGGATATTATTTTATATGACATTTTTTACATGAATATATATATATATATATATATATATTGAAGTGTGTCATATATAAACTCCAAACTTTTTTGCACCTTGACACATTTTTTAATCAGACATATTACTGTTTTAATGATTTTACTAATAATAATTATAAATAATTTACATTTTAATTTTATATATGGAGATAATTGTAATTTTAAAACGCTAAGCCGATACACGTCTTAGATTGAAGAGCGTTTGGATAATCATTTATATATGAAGTACATTCCATATTTTATTGAATAATAACTTATATTATGTATATACACACAACAATTAAGTGTAGGAGAATGTTGAGCCTGTAAATCTGTATTGCTTCAGATTAAGAACTTACAATTTTTATGGTTCCTTTCTTTAGTGGTTTATTTTTGTCAATTGTTTTCATTTCTTTCGTACTTAGATTCGTACGCTTGCACATACTGTGGTTAATCTTTTTTTAATTTGCATATTTCTCGTTTTAATTATTTTCACTTTATTATCTTTTTCAATATATAGCTATCTAACTTTTAAGTTTAAAAAGTACATTCATTTTTCTTTCATATTCCAAAACATAGCAATTTTATATGATATCTTTGTTTCCATGAATATTTTGTTATTTTTAATAAAATAATACTTCAATCTAAGAACATGAATGTATACATGCATACATAATACATACACTTTAATGATATACACGCACACACACACACACACACACACACACATATATATATATATATGAACAAATATCATTATTTTATTTTACAAAATACCACCTCATACACTAGTTAATCATACCAATCATAAAATCATAACATTAATAACTTGGAAACTGTATAATTAAAGAAATCTTAAAAAAAATCAAAGTAAAATTATTATAGTTCATATAAAAAGTATTATAATTCGCAAAACCAACTAAAATTTAAACATTTAAACAAAAACTTTTTAAATTACTGAAAATTCAAAAAAGACAAAGTTCAATGAAAGAAAGCAAAAATTTAAAATAAAAGAAATAATTAGGAAAGTCCCATACTTTGTTATGGAATAATGTGCAATTATAAAATTATTACTGATCAAACCATACACTTCAGAGAACTACATTAAAATAAAATATGGTAACAAACCAAAATTCAGGAAGTTCTAAAAATCTACCGTAAAAAAATGTATAAAATATAAACATAGTATAAATTTTTAAAAAAAAATTCAATTAAAGCGCAGTTAGAAAAAAAATATACAAAAAAAGTACATAAAATAATTATAACATAATTAAAAAAAACCTAAAAACATATTAATTAAAACAATTAAACATGCATAAAACAAAATGTAAAATATACAAAAAACACTTCATCGTGAATATTGTAGAAACTTTTTGAAGAAAACAAACATTAACTGAAAGTAATGAATTGCCTAACCATATAAAATACTTAACGAATTACAAATTAATAAGAAATATACATTATTTAACCAAAATTACACACACACACATATATATATATATATATATATATACATAAGTTCAACGTAAGTACAACGTTGATGTAAGTAAGTTATTACCAAATCGAAGCAAAATGATCAAATACTGTAGAAGAAGTTACAAATAAATAGAGTTACCTTTTGGGGCACTTCTAACATGGATGTGAGATGTGATACTGTTAAGTTTGAGACATACATGTGCCGTATGATGTCCTGCGACGTGTCGTTCCACAGTTGCTGTAAACATGCCTTGAATTCGAAAAAACTCGTAAGCTATCAACCTTGCTATCCTATATGATCCCGTATGTGCTCGATCGATGACAAATCTGGGGATAGACACACCAGGGAAGAGTAGAAATATTGTGCAGACAGTACTGTTATAGCCTTTCTGTGTATTCTATTGAAAAATGGCTCCTTGGAGCCCTGCTATGAGTAGTAATGCATGTGATTAAAATATATCACGAACGTTCCTCTGGCTGTCATGGTTTCATGGATCAATATTAGGGGTGACTGTGTATTTTATGTGATGGCATCCCATACTATCACACCAATTATGGGAGTGGTCTTCTGCTGTACAGAGAAGGCAAGAATAAGAAATTCACCACAGGGCCTCCATACATGTACACAAGTGTCATCATGGCCCAAATTGAGTTTGGTTTGTCGGTAAATACCACCTGATTTCATTCGGTTGCAGTTCAATCTCTTCGAGGATGACACTATTCCAAACAAAGGTGATGATGAGTGGGTATTAATGCAGATCACGTAATGGGCACCGCGATAGTAACTGTCCTTCGGCCAGGCACCTTGCAATGGTACGGACTGACACGGAGGCCTATAGTGAAGGTGCTGCGTGTGTATGGATGGTAGGTAATGAGATAGCGTTATCTATGTGTGTCGTCCTGAGCCTAGTCGCCACACACACACATACATGTAACAGATCTCTTTCATGCCATCTGATCCCAACAATAAAGTCAGAAATAGAGAGTAAAAGAAAAATTAATGTTGATGAAATTTTATAAAAATATTAAAAAAACCAAAACCATTTTGAAATCCTATAAATTAAATTTGTGAAGAATAAATTGAAGAAGTACAAACACTTAATAACGAAAAAAAAAAACCAGAAAGAAAAATTGAAAAAAAAAAAATGTTTCCAATACGAGCAATATGGAAATAAGCTACCAATCGAATCAGATAAAAGGCTGCTTAAACTGGTTTTAATGATCAACATTTGCAATCAGAAATAACTTTACTAAATAAAGTCACACGATTAATATAGAAAAATGAGAAAACAAAGGCAACAAACAAAAAGGTGAAAACAAAAAGAAATATATCAGAAAACTATAATTTAAATAAAAATTCAATTCAAACTGCGTTTTAAAGTATAGCAAGCTCTACGATATAAAACGAAGAAAATTTAAGAAGATAAAAATTAAATGCTCTGTCAAAAATTAAAACATTAAACCTAAAGTTCCAAATTCCGAAAAGCAGAAAAGTATTTTAATGAAATTATAAAAGTTTTAAAATTAAAAAATCAATAAATATAATCATCTAGATTAAAAAAAAAACAAGAGAAATAAGAATTGTTCCACTTTAACGTTTTAGAAATTAATTTATTTTATAAATTAAATATTTTAAATTTTCACTTATAAATTAATTGGATAATAGTCCTTATTATAAAAATGTAAGAATTAATTTAAATTATTTGAAAATTTAGTTGCAAATTATAATACAAAAAGAAATATAATTATATTACCTTCCAGTGGGAGTGTCTTCTGTACTACCGTGAATGGTCGTACGTATTTATTAGATAAGCTACTGAACTTAATAGTCTTAATGGTAAAATTAGTTTGTAATTAGTTACGGATTAAAACGTAAATCTTAATCATATGATATTTATTCAAGACTAATAGGAAACAATACAAAAATAAAATATATAAGCATTACAAAATGACTAAACGTTATTTAAATTTCATGAAAATAAAATAAATGAAATTGGTAATATTTCGATTGAAGTATTTACATTTCTTACATAAAGCATGAAGATAACATGAAATGTTTAAAAACTGAAATTAATTTTGGTAATACGGAAGAAAAATGAGTTTCATAGTCATTCCTTTCCAATCATTCGCTACAATTCTTCCAGGTTAACTCTCTTTCCATGGTAAACACCAGTCAAATAAAGCAAGCCCAAAAGAACTATTTCTGCACCATCCGCATATCAGACATAAATTGAATGAGAGTAATTAGTCTTCACGGAACAAATATACTTGTTAATATCTTCAAATATGCTTTCGGTTATGCGATCAATAAGGAGATATTTATATAAATCCAAAATATCTGTGAAATATCTGGCTTGCCTGATAACTGTAAGAATATGGATGCATATATTGCTGCATTCTCGTTTAGTTTTCTTGAATTGATTTTCCTGGCATGGCTATGACTCGATGATGTTTCTGTTTTTCTCAAGTTAGGCTATTTAGGCATTTGTAGATCTATCGTCATTATCTTCATATTCTGATTTGTTCGCTGCATTCTTTCCGGCTTCGAATCATCTTTCATTCTGAAATATGGTCTTTTTCATCTGTATCACTTTCATCTAAAACTATTTCCTCATCCTTATTACTGTCACATAAAAGTAAGTTTCCTTTAGTCTCAAGGTCATTATTATTCTCCATGTTTAATAAATCGTTTTTCCCTCCATGACTAATAAGAGTGGAAACACATTAGATATCATAAACAGTCGTACGTATATGACGAGTATAGTGTCTCTGTTCCAATTCTGAAAGCTATTAAACATCAAATCATAATGTTTAAGTCTAAAACAATAAATATATTTTATAGCAACAGAGAAAATCGCATATAACAAGAATTTACCAGAACGGTCGCGTGTATCTTTAAAATACAAAAATCAGTTTTGCTGAGTTCTGTTAACTCCTCGAAATCCAAATAATGACTGAAATTAGACCAAAAGGGGCGGGTAGCATAGCTAAAGAAAGGAGCTCATAATGCTACCGGTATAAAGATAAAGATGAAAATGTTATCTCACATACGGCAATGGCTGGGAGGATAATATATCCATATATATATTTTTACTTAGATTGCTATCAAAAAATCCACTTTATTAATTGGAAACTAGAAAGAATTTCACTCCTAAAAATAGTAATAGTAATTATATGATCTAATTATTTTCAGTTGTTATATAAACAATATGCTTCACATACATTTATATTAGTTTTAATCACGTTAAAATAAAATGGATCAAATGACAAATTCACTCAAAATTTGGGGAATTTATTTTACAAATTTATAAGTTTGTCGATTTATCTAAAAATAGTGAATTTATAGTTGTCTCTAAAATTTATTCATAAAAATATATGTAAATATTGTTAAGACTGTTTACTGCCTGTAAACACTGTTATATTCCTTTTATTTCTTTATATATTTTATTGTTAGATAGAGAATAATGTTCTTTTAAAAAATTAATAAAAACCTTAAATTTCTCATATACTAGTTAATTATTAAATTTTCTAAAATTGGAAATTAATCAGAGAAACATTGCAAAATTCCCCTAATTTTTCTTAAAATAAACAAAACTTTGAAAATTATAGCTATACATTGAGTAATAATCTTTATCAGTAATATAATTAAGAATTTTATTTTAAATTTTAAAGACAATCTTATCAAAACTACCTATAGTATTTTGCATGATATTTGGAAGAATTTATTAGCTTTAGTAAGTTACTTATTGTGACCCTTATTCGCAGTTTCAAAATTAATAGAAACTGTATGAATTTTAGAAGTTAAAAAGATATGAAAAAAAGTTTCAATACTGAATAATAACCGAAATTATAAACTATTTATTAATAAATATTTAAACCTATTGACAATCTCTTTATAAATATTGTTTACTTTATTAAACTAGAAATATTAACATGATGTTTATAAGTATTATTAGCATAAAGCGTTTTGAAATCTAACAGTATTGTTACCTAGGTAATTACCAATATAGTTAATAAATAACTCATTTTGTAAGTTATTTATAGAATCTTTTGGATTTCTAAATATAGTGCTCTACTTAGTCTTAAAAATCAAATATTTTATATGTGCATTATTGCTATATTTACACTACTTAAAAGCTTTGATAGATAAAGAATATTTAATAAATAAATTAGCTAAGAAATTAACAATGTTTTCTTCAGTTTTCCTTAATATAAATATTATCGTTAGATATTATAATTCTCTTAAACCTGCATCCTTATTCCTATTTATGTTACATCTAATAACTTGTCGGTGGTCATTATTAATGTATTCTTTATATAGTCCTCAAAATTACCTTCATATTTTCTCTTTAAATCTTTACAATTATTATATTTATAAGTCAAATGCCCCATGTTTCATTAAAGCTATTTAAATATGCATATTATGAGTAGAAATTAATTTTGTTTGCTTAATTAGAACATTGAAAAAGTTTTATTTTATCTAAAATGATTTAAACATTTATTCATATTTCTAATACTAGAACATTCTTTTTTATTATCAGCATCTCTATGCCCAATTTTATATTTAAGAATTAAAAATTTATAGATACCTTTATTGTTAATACATTTCTTTTATTAACAATACGTATACAATAACTGTCCATTTTATTTACAATAATAAGAAAATCACTTAAATTACAATTTATCAAAGTAAATAGAATGTTTTTGGAATTTAATTTTGAAGTCTTTTACTAATTAATTACTTAAAATACAATTCTTAAACATTAATAACATCCAAGCTTATTCATTTGCAAATAATATTTCTTTCTGTTGGATATCTCATATTATTAACTTTATTAGAAACACTGCGCATATTAAAGACTTAATTCTCATAAAAATACTCTTTAATGTCATTCTCCTAAATACTTTACATCATTTCTTTTATTAAGATGCAACGCTTTTAGGAGCACTTTGGTTCGTAGTTTTGAGAGCTTTAATATAATAATGTTTTTATACTTTCTTGCACTGTTAGACACTATCTTAATAATCGTTAACTCTACATTTTCACACTTATGAAAATTACAGTGTCTAATTTTAATATTGTTTCATTTTTTTATGTTTGTAAAATTATTAGTACCATATCTATTTTGATTAATATGTACAACAATATTATTAGATGCCTGACCAATTTATTTAAAATAGTTTATTGTATTTTTATGTTAGTATAAACATAGTCATAAATTTTACAATTAAATAAATATTTAATTATTATTAAGTTGAGCACATTATTAATCAATTTATAAGTTTTACGATTCATATTACAAATATTGTAATTTAATTTTATACTTAAAAAAAAAGAATTGTAGTCATAATTTTGTGTACGCATACTTTTTTATATTATTAAAGCTTATACAAGCAAATATTGTTATAACCATATTTACATTCATATTTATTATTTCTGAAATCCCTTAATTTATAAATTTTATAAATAGTTTTACCTCACACTCTTCCTTAGTGATAAAATCTACTTTAGTAAATTTATTACTTTACTCATAATTGCAAATCACTACCCTTAACAAAAATTTTACCCATATTGCATTTGAACAACTTATCAATGTAATATCCTCAATCATATTGCCTCTAACAAACTAATTACTCAATTTGTCATAGCGATATTTTTCAGCACATGAAATACGATCTATCTTTTTTTTTAGAAATTCAAACAACCATCGTAAAAAATTTAACTATAACAAAAACGGATGAAATTAATTACATTTGCAACCCGAATATAATCAATAGTAATAATTAATTATATAAACATACAAATTTAGGAAGTTAAAAAATAACCATAATTTATTGATTAATCTCATCAATTTTAAAAAATCAAGCTAATTATGTTTAATATTTGGAAAGACAAGAAAGTAGATAACTGATATCGCTTAGTCAACTTTTCATTTAATTCAATAGAATAATAAAAATATTCATATCAAATACTAAATAATATAATATCTACATGCCTCAAAAACGCATAAACCAAATATTACGAAACACAGTGAATATGGTAATTTATTGATTATCTTACAATTTCACCGTGGTGTAAATATATATAATTATGAATGAATGTATCGTATGCATTAATTGACTTAAAAAGCTAGCTTACTATTTAAAGTTTTCAAATATAGTCCTCGATAATATTTTTTCTAATATAACTTTTCTTATCTTAAATATAAGCAAAAAAAATTAGGACTATTATTTTCCAAAATATTACTTTTTCAAATTTGAAGAGTATCAAATTTTTTTTTACTTTTGTCTGATTTTGTTTTAAGTATCAATTTTCTATTTAATGTCCTCTACAAAGGATATTTTGAAATGCTTCCCTTTTTTCAATATAACATGTCATTCAATTTCTTACATTTAAATACTTCCGGCAATAATATTTCTTAGATATTATTTTATACAGATAAGGGATTTTACAAAAGTGTAAATATTATTTTGCTTATTCATTTCTGTGGAAAAAATTCTTACAATTGATGACAAGCAGTCAACAGAGTGCTTCGAATATCATAGGCAAAAATGTAAAGGGTCATATAAGACATTTAAACAAGCACTTTTCACCATACAATGCATAGGTGAAGAGCAAGCGGTGAACCACCAGACGATATTGTAATAAAAAGCATAAAGTGCAAGTTTATTTACACAATGTCGTTTCTACCATGGATTTCAGAATAACTCGTGCTTTATGCTTTTTGTTATACAGCACCATCTTGTGGTTTACCCTTTACTCTTTAATTATGTTCAGCACAGTGAAAATAATTTTTTTAAATGTTTTCTATCACCAACTTAATTTTTGCTCATGAGATGCGAAACACCCTGTATATCTCTTACTATAACAAAACTACTGTTATGTAACTAATCGTAATAGTTCTATTTTTCATTATTTATTTTGCGTATATTTTTAATACAAAATATTTTCCATTCACAATTTTGTAATGTTTTCATCTAAAAGATTTTCATTCCAAAATTTTTCTGATATAAGATTTTGTATTTATGTTAAAAAGTGCACATGGTAATATACGCAATTAGAATTCCTAATGGACGAAATCAGTATCACTTCTTATAGCTGAAGGACAAGTAATGATTATGTTAATTGTTTAACCAAATTAACATAAATAATAAACTTCTCTAAAGAAGAATTGTACTTTTATAAATTGATGTTTTGAAATATTATACTGAAAATATTCTATATATTCGATGTTCCAAAAATTTCAGAATGTGAACCATATTTCCAAAAATATTAATTAAAAAATGTTATCAATTATATACTAAATAATAATACGTACTTGTCATTTTTAAATTGTCTTATGAAAGCAGGAAAAAGTTGAAAATATGTATCATATTCGTATTAATTGAGTGTCTTCTTGATAATATTATTGTTTATTTCAGTGAATTGCGTTCACTAAATTACTATTCTTTTTTTCTATTTTATAACTAATGTTTTACTTCTACTGGATAAATTTTACCATTCCTTTTTTCTATTTTATAACTAATGTTTTACTTCTACTGGATAAATTTTACCATTTCTTTTTTCTATTTTATAACTAATGTTTTACTTCTACTGGATAAATTTTACCATTTCTTTTTTCTATTTTATAACTAACGTTTTACTTCTACTGGATAAATTTTACTAAAAGATTATTTGTGAATATTTTTTTTTTCACTTTTCAATAAATATAAAATATTTATAAATAAAAAAAATAAATGAAATAAAAGATTTCAAAGTATGAAAAAATTATAAAAATAAAAGATTTAATTTCGTACAGTCAAATTAATTTAATGATTAAACCATGTTTAATGTTTTTGTTAGATTTTAGAAAACTCTGTGTTATTTCCCTGTATAATAAATACATTACATTTATACAAAAATAAAGATCATGTATGTTTGTATATATACAGATAAAGAGCAAAATAATAGAAACACCCATTTAAAAATGACTCGTCCTTCAACTGTCCAATAAACAGTCACCACGTGTCACAACAGTGTATCACCTAGTGGAGGTGAAAGGGAAGATATCAGTCAAGCATGGGTAGTGTGACTGTTGCATGAGAAAATTCCATACCTAGCAAAGCTGTCAGGATAAATTAAAGCGAGATTATGTCTGACCTCAGACATAATATCGCTTTGTACATGATAATTGGACCCCGCCTCGCTGGAGCGTCCGTATCCTGAATATCCAATCTTGTAGGTGTTTCAATGACTACTGTGTCAAGGGTTATCACTGCCTACAAAACCTGGGTAAGATGTCTTCTGCCAAGCCCAACATTGGAAGAAAGCCTAAGTTGAAGGACCGTGATAGACGAGTATCAATAATCGCCTGAAAACGCAAGGCTACAATGCCGCAGATAACATCCAAACTTAATACCCACCTTCAAACTCCCGTATCCATGAAAACTAATCAACGAGAGTTATCTGCTATGAACATTCATATCAGAGTAGCTATTCCCAAACCGTTAGTTTCAGCGCGAAATGCTATGAAGAGACTACAGTGATACCAAGTCCACCTAAACTGGACACAACTGCAATGGGAACAAGTCATCTTGTCTATAATGAATCCTAATTTACTTTCTTCCATACCACCGGACGTGTGTTTGTCTGGCGAACGCCGGTAGAAGCCCTTTATGCCAGCTTCCTGGTTCTAACTAAGAAATAAAAAGGGGATTCCTTGATGGTGTGGGATGCAAAATCTTCCCATAGTTTGGAGCCTCTCATTGTGTGTGGGGGGATGATCAAATGCGACTGTTATCGAAGCATTCTCGTAGATCATCTTCACCCTATGCTTCAGACTTTCTTTCCGGGAGAGCGTCCTGTCTTCCAAGATGACAACGCTCATGTTTTCACCTGTCTCTGTGCTCAAACATGGTTACACGAGCATGATGATGAAGCGAAACCTCTTAAGTGGTGTCCTCAGTCACCTGATCTGAACACCATTGAGTGTTTGTGGGTTGCTTAGAAAACGAAGTCCGTGCTCATTTCTCCCTCCTCTCACACTATATGAACTCAAGACGGTCCAACACAAAAAAATATGAATACCGATGAACTTAGTTCAAGACTTTGTTTATGAATCTCACGTCGAATGTAAACCGCCATTCTGGCCAAAGGGGCCCAACCACTTACTAATAAAGAATTTCATTTTTTAACAGCTGCTCCTATTATTTTGTTCTATACCTGTATATACATATATGTATGCTTTATATATATATATGTGTGTGTGCTTAACATTCCTACTGTTTAATATATCATTAGCATTTTATTTTTCACATATTCTTTTATTTAGTTATTAGCTCATCGAGTAAACATGAAGTTCATACCACTGCTGCAAGGTAAATATTTGTTAAATTCTTAGCGAATGGTAAAGTCACAACTATTGAAATTAGGCACATATGGAATACCTAATTTATCAAAGACATCTTACATAGATCTCAAATATAAAAATGGTGCAATAAGTGAAAAAAAACCTACAAATGTTAAAAATATTTTTGTATCCGTCACTGAGAACTCATTCAGCCGAAATGAAAGCTCGACAAATTTCTGACCCTGTACTTAATGACCGATGGATTACAGTTATCGAAATTAGTGACACAATGTTCAGGAATCTGGGAAGTAAGCAATACATAATTCGTATCATTCCTTGAACTACTGTGAGCTTTTTAAAAAAGTTAAACGAGTATACACGTATTTTCTAGTAGTCCTTCCCTTCCCCAAAACAACGCAATACTCCACAAAGTTCAATATTAGAAATGTTAAAGGCATTTCATTACAAAACACTGGAATATTCTCACTATAACATGGTCTTGGGACCACTATTTGTTTCATCAACTCAGGAACGTTAGGAATCAAATACTTTTATTGAAAAACGAAGTGGAGTGCATAAGTGACTTATTATATGGCTAATGCCAAAATGTTAAGAAAGGTGGTATTAAGAAAATCAATATATATATGCATAAATATACATATAATGTAAATACACTATTGTCTAAAAACATCAAAATCATAATGAATATTAACTTATAGAAAAATAAAATTGTTAATAAGAGATATATTTTAAGAATAATGATACAAATGGACAATAAATAAAATAAAAGAAAAAAAAAATGAAAAATATTTTCAATAAATAAGTTTAAAAACTTTAATAATGATATAAATCATTTGAACTTAGTTAATTAATAAATTATTGCAATATTATTTTAAGAAATAAATCTAAATAATTATGCTTCCTTTATACTTTGTAAAAAAAAAACATGGAAAAAAATAAAATATGTATGATAAATAATTTCTCATGAAAATAATAAGAGATCATAGAATTTGCCTTTATCACTACCTAGAAGAAAAAATAATAGTAAGAAACAATTTTTGCCATCTGTATTATTTAAATAGGATGTTAAGTTTTAAAATAATAAATTTTGTAAAAAAATATCCATGCTTAATTTACTATACAAAGCGGTAGTAGTCTTACAATTTTTACTTTTTAGTGAACTTATTATTGTAACTGTAGACGAATATATGCTTGATAGTATGTCATTTACTATTTTTTCAGTAATATGAATATTGGTCATTTGGTTTTAAATCTTTTTGACTTTATATTCTTCTCATTGATTATTAATAAAATACGTATTTATGTTTAATACATTTTAGAACGTAATTTCATAAGAGATATCCTTAAAGTTAATACATAAGCCTTAAATTATATTACAAATTTTAATTATATTATGAAATTTCTGTCTTGGTTCTGAAATAACCAGTACTTTCAAGTAATGAAAGCTGCTTGAAACCCAGATTAAATGTAGTTCGTTATTTTTTAAATAATCTTATATTTTAAGCATTATATCTGTATTGCTTACACATAAGCATACAATCCATCTCGCAGATAGTTAGTGGTCGAATATACTTGGATCTAAATTACATACAATCATTATATTCAATGTCTAACACCGGTTCCACTTCAATGAGTAGTATTAATATTTATGCCATACGATCACAAATCATGTTTATGCGCAACTAACTCTCAACAAGCTAATAGCTTCCTCTAGAACAACCGAATCACGTACTACACGTAGGAAGGAAGAAGCTTTAATTTGCGATGTCTGTCTGACAACACGAGATCCACCAAGTTTATTGCAGTAAAATATATACCATATTATAAAAGGAGCTAGTTCTCTAATGTAAGAGTGAATTAAGTTCGTTTACATATTTAAATAAATCGATTGCAAAATGACCACTTTTTTTTTAACTGCTATGAGTGATTGTATCTTGATTTATAAATTATCTGTGTTTCATATAATAATGAATCAGGATTTATTATTATGTTATTTTGATGCAAAAGTTATGTACTTTTAATGACCAATTAAGAAAAACATAGATGCTTAGCCATATGATTAATATTAGACAAATTAATATAAACAATAAAAAGATTGTGTAAGTCGATGAATTTCTTATAATCTGAGGTTTAAATTGCTTGGAAATAAGTAATTTCTAAGAAATTAGAATATAAAAAATGTACATGCGTTGCTGTTTTGTACTGATTAGTAAGTATATACCGAAATCTCAATTTCCAAATAATTTGCCACATGTAAAATGAAAATGCAATTTTAGACTATATTTTCAAGTTAATGGGATATTACACCAAAATGTGTTTAATACACGCCAAGTGTTCTAAAGTAGCAAAATAATCATTATTCATATTTAATTTTTCTTTAAGAATTCATGCACGTTTCAATTCAAATGTTATTTTTGTGGAGTTTTTGAAAAAAAAATATTTTTGTTTGTATCTTCACTAAGTATTTAATATTTTTATAAATTTTTCAATAATTTAAGCAATAAATTAATTTTACTAATAGCAGGTTAATTTGGAAAAATTAATAAGGAATATTGTACTTACATAATGATTAGAATTTAGAAGAATTTTTGAGATATCTTTTTTTAAGTGAGCTTGTTAACATTTGTCTTTTTCTACTACGCAAAATTTGGAAATCTTTGAACGAAATTTATATTACTAAAATAACAGTTCATTTAATTATCATATAAGAACATAAAATGAGTTAACTAAACTCTGCAAGAGTAGAGGAGGTAAAATACAGATAAAATAAACCCCCAGAGACAATGGAAGAGTTGCATTTTAATTTATTAGAACTTTAAGCAATATATCTTCGCATATAGAAACTTATTTTATTTTCCATTAGCTCTGAACGGCTTTACGCATTCCAAAGGTATTATTTTGTAATACCATTACGTGAAAGAACTCCGGCACTAAGCTGATAAAGTAAGCTTATAAGAAGCTTATAAATTTATCATCGATTATAATTGCAAATATAAGCTTTGAGAGTATTATGTGTTAAAAGGACTCTCTCTAAGGTATATTCGAAGAATTATCTAATGATTGCATGTTATTTTTTTTTCGAAATTAAATTTGAATTACTAATAAAATGTAAATTAATGTTTCCGAGATAAATTGTACATAATAATGATTAAGCAAATATGAAATATGTTTAAAATTGTAACAATCCGTGACAACAAAGTAAGAAATATTCAATATATGGCATTACCAGAGACTTTAAATATAATTTTTTTTATTATAAAATTTTTGCACGTTAAAGATACTTATATTGAATTAATATAAGTCAAATATGTTACTCTCAACTTTTTATTCATTTAGTCATTTATTCTATCAATATTTATTTCATCAGTTTAAGTTTTCAAATTTATTATTTTAAAATTATTGAAATAGAATTTTAAAGATTTCTCTGATATTTTCATTATTTTATAAAATAATACTATAAAATATATATGAGGAATATTTATTAAAAGTTAGAATTCTTTTAAAGTATAATTTTTCGATTTCACAAAACTCCACATAATGTCAAAAAACTCCCCGATAAAAAAAAATTAATATTTTTAATTAACATATTTGTCCAAGATAATTGTCTCGTACTCCTGAATGTAATTTTTTCGCTCATTAATTAGAAATATGTAATAATGAAATGAAATTGATATACATTCCTCCATGTAAAAATCTTTACAGAATGTCGTTGCATTCATCTCAATTCGCCCTACTCTTGTGAATGTCAATGAAGAAGTTATTGAGTTTCATTATTGACTCTATGAGAACTAATTTAAAAAACATGTAATATAAAAAAAATTAAAGTCACTTCCAACTTCGGTCAACAAAGAGATTTTTTTATTATAATTACTTTTTATTAAATCATTACAATTAATATAAATAAGTATAAATCTATTCATTCATCTATCTATCTATCTATCTATCTATCTCATCTGATCATTCCATCATCTATTAAGGCCTTTACAAGGGACATGAAAAGATAAATATTATTAACCGAAAAGTAATGTT
>BMAW01023688.1:343491-375500 GCA_019974015.1 Nephila pilipes | reverse complement strand
TACAATCAATAAAATTAACGCACCAAAAAAAAGGGATCGTAATGAAACTTGGCATGAAGTTACATGTTGGGGAGATATGAAAGATTAGAAATGCAGCGTGATTGCGCATTTATATATAGAGAGTGTTGTTCTCCGTTAAAAAGGTAAACAAAGCTTTGAGTGTACTGATTGTTTATAAGAAGAGTTGAGGTGCTATGCCGTTACGTTTGAGACAATATGAGCATCTGTCGCATTTGAGAGTGAGAATCATCGGCATAGATGAAAGATGGGTGCTAGGCGAGTTCTCCATCCATCAGCCGCTCTGATGTGTGGTGAGATGTGTGGGACCAGTGGATCCGAGAGATGTCATTACGATTCACAGGCCAGGGCGAACTGACAGACCACTCGTCTTTGAAGACCACCAGCATCAAGAAATGCACGTACACCACTGCTCATCGAGCTCAGGTCAGTAGTACATCTTCACAGGGGCCCCCGTCTTCTCAAAGCCATAGGCGTCTGCTGAAAGACTTTGGGACTGAGAGCTCATTGGCGGCACCTTTGACGGTCCACCCATCGACGCCTGTTTGAGTGGTGCCTGCGCGCACAATTGAGCAGTGGAATGGAACCAGGTCGTTCTCAGCGACGAATCCAGATTCAATCTCACAGTGATGACAATCTGTACGTGTTTGGAGACCGTGGTGATACGCCTGAATCTTTGCTTTGCCTTACACATACCGCTCACAGCTGGTGTGGTATGGGATGCCATTGTCTCATACACGGTCACTTGGTATTGATTCGTGGCACCATGACAGCCCAAGGTATGTCTCTGACGTCCGCAACCACATGTTAATTTCATGCAATGGTTCAGGAGCCATTTTTCAACAAGACAAGGGATTGTCTCACAAAAGCAAGTTACAGTCATAAGACTATTTGCCGCACTGTTCATTACCTCTTCCTTGCTCCGTTGACGCCAGATTTGTTCTCCAATCGATATTATTCTGGGGATAATTTTGTACAACAAATTGGGTACCGCAGTTTGAAAGAATCAGAGGTGTTATACGGTCAAATATGGAACGAATTCCAATATAATCATACGAACTTAGTCCAATGCTGCCTTTCAGACGTTGCATTCGGTGCATTCCGCACTAGGACCAAAGGTTAAATCCTCCGTTCTTTTGCTTATTTGTTCTGCAATAAATGATCCTTTTCAGTGATTTTCTAATCATTTACTTTATGAGTAGATGCCATATGCGTAAATTTCTTTTCATTTTGATACTCTTCTTTGTTGTCATTAATTTTTGTCCAAGAAGTGGATCTATTATTCATATCTATCTTCCCATTCTTATCTATCTATCTTCATTATCTATCTATTCATCTATCTATCTATCTATCTATTATTATTATCATTCATTCATATCTATCTATTCACTCGATTCATCTATCTCATCTATCTATACTATCTATCTATCTTCATTCATCTTCATCTATTCATTCATATTAAGAGTTCATTCATCTATCTATCTATCTATCTATCTATCTATCTGAATCATTCATTCATCTAATTAAGGTTTACAAGGGACATGAAAAGATAACATACGTCAACCGAACGAAGTACAACAATAAGTATTGAACAAAATACTTTTGTAGAGTTTTATTATAATAATGGTACTAAAAAATGAGAAACGAAAAAATAGCTTTTCTTTTAGAAAGGATAAGGGTAGAAAGTCTTAGTGGAAAGTTTAAATAAGAAAGATATTAAAAATAAATTTTTGAGCTTAGTAATAGTATGTATAAAAGATTTAAGATTAATAATATTATGTAATTTTTATTTATCTATAAGAAAGAAGATATTTATATCGGAGACTATATATTACATGTCATCTCAAGAGTATGTGTTTTCATTTAATTAAGGTTATAACTAAAAATTTTGCATAAATACCACTTGAAAGATTATAAACGTAATTTAGAGCTGCAAAATGTATATTGTAATATTACGTTTCTTAGCAAATGTTTTGATAAGATTAATTTGTATAACATTCTTAATAAAGATAAAAAAAGATCCCATTAAGTATCTTAATATTAAAAAAAATGTTTTGAATATAACAAACAATAGGTACAATTCTTTTAATTCTTATGCTAACTTAGATTTTAAGAATAATTATGTTTTTAGTGTAATACGAAGACTATCAATGGAAAATCCCTGAAATTTCTTTTACTGTTAATATGTGTGTAGGAAGTCCTCGAATGGCTAGAAATAGCCTCCAAGCAGTTAAATATAACCTCTTCCAGTATATGACTGATTCTGTTTGAATAGAGAATCTAGTCCATATAATAATAAAACAGCTCACACAATATGGAACCATCTTCAGCTTGCACAATGTATTATTTACAACTTGGGTTCTTGACATCGGGTTACTATATACCAGGTTTTTAACATTTAATAATTTTTAACATTTATGAAAAATACATTTAAAATAAGTGGTATTTAAATTGAATAAAACAATCATTAATCATTTTTTAATAAAAAAAAATGTTTTATCAATTATATAAATTTTTTTTATATTTTTCATACATTAAGACACCTAATAATATTCTCCATCATTCTTATTTAGATTATTTCCAAATTCTACAGATAATCATACAAATACGCTTTGATAGCATAGCACCTGCTCTTCCAGAATATTTTCCTGAACTTGCCTAAACTTTATAATATTTTGATGCTAATTTACACATTTGTTGCATGACCGCTGGTTAATGGAAGTGACACAGGTGATGAAAATATTTTCCTCAGTATAAATGACTTTCAACGATTCATCTTCTGCTATGATGGTGTCTTTTTTTTTATCAGAATCATCAAGAAAACCCTATATGTTGATTGGAACATAAAGGAAGATTTGCTCCCTTACGATTTTGTTGACAATCCTGTTTTTATATATAAAAACAGGAACCCACTGTATTTTAAATTCTAAATCATCTTTAGTTTTCAGTTCAGTAAATGTTGAACTCGTGTCTGAAACAAAATAAATGACAAAATAAATCATTTGCGACCTAGAAATGATCACGTTTACGCACAGTCATTTTTATAACTCCAAAATTCAGGTCATTTGGTAAAAATGAATGATAAAGCACACCTGATGCTCGATAATACATTTATTTTGCATTTTCAAGTTTAACAACCGAAAAAAAAAATGTAATTATTTAACACGTAGCCCAAAATAATTTTTACTCAATGCAATAACATGGGGCAAACCTCATTTGTATTGGTATGTGTAGTATTCTTAGACCTTGCAAAGAACTTCAACTGAACATTAAAGAAACGACAAACTATAATTTAATTGTACATTGTTAAACAGGAAGGAACACAGTGAATTATGAGGTGAAATTTACACGCACACACACACAAATATATATATATGAAAAAGGCTAATTAGAGAAAAACTAATTTGTCGTCTACAAAGTAAATAATTCATACTCATATATTATATTCAACATAAAATGTCCTTAATGCTTATAATTTTCCGTTTGCTAAAGAAATAACCACTTTTCTTGTGCTTATAAATAATAATGGATAAATTGTAAAATATACTTCAAAAACATACAATAAAGAAGTTATTTTCATCTTTTTATTATAGATCTTTAAATTTTTACTGCTCATCTAAAATTTAAATTTTCATTTTCTTTTTACTATAGAAATTACAACAATTCTTTGAAATAAAAGAATCTTTAGTAATGAAAAGTATATTTTGAAGTTACTACATTTAAGGCGAGAAAATACTCTGTGCATTCAAGTTTAAATTAATTTTGGACTTTCTGCACCTAAATTTTTAAACGAATTTTAAAAGCGATTTTAGAACTAAAATCTTAAATTGTACCTTTTTTATTTGTTATGTTTAATTTTTAATTAACTAAGCAAATAAGAAATATGTATTATATTTAACATACTTAATACCCTCTTCTTCAGATTTTAATGCTGGTCCATGAAATATGTAGTAATGACTTGTAATTTCCTATCTGCATACATTCAAACGAAAATCGCTCATTTGTTTGAAGTGCTATAAAATATTTTTAAAATCTGCTTATATTCATTTACTTTGCAAAATACACTGAAATATTATTAACGTAGAAATGTATTCCATAATAACCAGAAAACAAAAACCCACGATCAATATTCCAGATTATTTCTTTTATTTAAAAAAAAATAATACACGAGAGAGAGAGAGAGAGAGATTAATGTATATTGGTAACGGCAAACGCTGGTGAAGAACTTAAAAGTTATTTTGTAAGTTTATTAGGATTTGCATGATATATTAATAACAGTTCTCTAAAGTAGATGTTCCATGAAATCCACTTTATATTGTTGGTTTTTAATAATTATTTTCTCAACATCTTTAATATTAGTATGATTACGTTTCAAACTGAGTCTGCTAACTCTTTGAAAATCCATTAAAGACCATTAGGGTTCCAATTGATATATCAAGCCTAATATTGCAGGTCTAGAAGGATGACGTTTTGAATTAAATGGCAATGCTTTCTGTGTGATAACAAGAAAACTTTCATTTGCCTGGTAACAAAAGGTATTTTGCTTAGTAAGATTGTGTAGTTTTTCATGTTTTTTTCGTACTTTAAATTTTTTAAGTCTTAACTTTTAGACTCTGATAATAAATTTACAAAACTATTCACAAATTAAATTATATATTGATTTTTAGCCTTCCTTGTATGTCTGTAATATTAACGATGTATATCAAATCAATTTTGATAAAGCTTTTAGATTTCAAATATTTTGTTGTAAAACTTACTTTAACTAGTTATATCTTAATATATTTTCTTATTAAAAACTCAATCTCTAATTCTATTATTTTTAGGGAAACAAACCTCAAGGTATAGGTTTGATCAGCCGTAGAAACAACATACTTTTCCATCCTTCTTATCGCTCATCAGATTAGAACGTTCTGTCTTTTAACCAATTTCTTTAGACTTCTACCTCAGAAACTATTCATTAGATTATTTGGACACCCACACCTAGAACTCACTGATTACAACTTGGTGAGAGCCTATCTGTGAAACATTGTTCTCAGGTGATTAATCGTACATGTTCAACAAATAAAGAAATAACTTTAGAGAAATACGTACTTTTTCTATGTTGTGGTTTTCATCGTTCGCAAATCAAATGCTCCTTACTTTTTTTAAAATTTATTTCTGCACAAGCAAACGTTACGACTCTATTTCTCGAGGAAAAGCGAGATACTTTATGAAGCATAAATTATTCCATTTATCAACCATGCCGAAAACTCGTGAAATGCTAATTTGTATGCATTATTAATGTTTATCTTACAGTAAATATTCGCTTTGCTGAGTAGTTGTGAATTAACATTGATGTGTCTTAAGTTTACTAGCTTCTGTTGTTAAAGTTTATTCATTATAATGATTGTAATATTAAAGCAAAATGTAACTATGCCTAATTATCAATAAATATTTAATAATGTATATTTTTAATTATTCGCAGTATTAAAAATAAAATTTTGATGTAATAAATGTATATAATATTTTTTTATAGTGCCTTTACTTCCAGTGATTTATTTCCCCTTTAAAAATATAAGAAGCGGAATGTTTTTTAGAGAAAGAATTTACAAAAAGAGTTAAGATATAAATTAATTTTAAGTGAACTCAATATAATTTATATATGTTATAAAAATTTATAATGAGGATTTTCTGTGATTTAATTTGGTAAAGATATGGAACAATTTATATGAGTTTATGTAAACTCTATGGATATACTAGAAAATTATGTTTGATGAGATTAAAATTTCTAAATTTCCACATATTTCTACGATGGATGTAAATAAATAAATTATTTAACCAGAAATTTTGAAATTACTTAGCTTTTTCATTGAATCAGCTATTTGAAATATTTTTTTATTCCAATTGAATTTCTTGTCATTGGAATTAATTGTCTCTTTTGAAGTTGATTTTAATACAAGCAATTGACTTTGTATTGTAATTTATCCAGTGTTTATAAGTAACTTTTTCGTACATTAACATAAATTGTAAGTTAAATATATAGAAATCTCACGCTATAAAATTGTAACTGATGTTTTCTTAGGAATACCTTATTAGTTTCAAAATAATATAGATATGTAAATAAACTTAATTGGAAAACTTCATTCTAAAGCAAGTGTATGTTTAACACTAGAAACATGGCTGGCGTTATTTTTATGTTTTCGCTATTCGTATTATGTGCTAGATTTTTAAATTTTCCCTGGGATTCTGAAATTTAATAAATTTTATTAATTTGCATGAAACATGCACACACCTGTGCAAAATTTTATTCTGCAGTAAAGAGGGGAAGAAAATTTGCTGTATAACTAAAAAGACAGAAAGCCGTCATTTTGTCGGTTGTATGGAAAGCAAGTTGAAAACGATAATGCAAATCACAAAACCATAATGAAAACGAAATATGTAATAAAAAATACTTGTTTGTATAAATAGTTATTATTTGAACTAAAAAAGGACCCTCATCTCCGATTCCTGAAAATAATATTGGAATATATTGGAACACAAGCTTGAAAGCAACTCCATACTGAAAACTGATCGATGTCAAATAGCAATCGAAGAGTTAGATGCCTTATTAACTATTTTGTACACCTATGGAACATATTACTCCAAAAAAATATCTGTCTGTAGTACATAGAATAAGACGTATTGAGCCTATTTTGTTTTCGTGATATTATACCACGGTATAGGTTCAAGGAAACATTGAGGTTTATGAGATTTGATAGAAAGTCTTTAAGGTCTCAAAATTACAAAATTATAAATTTAATCTAATATGATCTGTTTAGGATCAATTCATTGAAAACTTGATTTCTTGCTACTGACCTAAAGAATGTATTACGGATGATGAGCAATTATTTCCGTCTAAGATTTTATACCCGTTTTTACAATACATACCAAGTAATCTAATAAATTTGGTATTTAATTTTAGATTTTAGCAGATGTAGAGTCAAAATTCATGCTAAACATCAATGCATACTTCGGAATAGATGACCCCAGACCGGACAGCTTATCACTTTCAGACTTTATCGTCTTACGTCTAATGCAACCATTCTTGGGCAAAGGCAAGAACGTCACTCCCGATTACATTTTTTACTTCCCTTACTCTTACTGAGAAACCGTAGGCAAAAATACAAACATTATCGGTACAATGAATCAATCAAGACAGAGAATTGCAGAAGCAACAAAATATTCAAACCATCCACTATATTATGCATCGTGTTATAACCACAATGATTCCACAAATATATATCAATGTAAGAAGAACAAGAAATTTTTGGTTCTAAGAACTCTACATCAAAACGTTAGCATAATAGATATTGAAAAGAGAGTGCCCCAAAATGTGGCATTTTATATTTCTACAAAGTATGGTGTTGATGTTCTTCATGAAATGGGTCGTAACAATTCAGTGAAAGCAAGAACTCTAAAGTGGCCAATGCATGTTTTTTACAATAGTTTGGATTCAGCGTCAATAAACGCATGGATTGTGTACAATGAAGCTTCAGGAAGTACAATAACTAGTACTATCTGGTGAACTTCGACAAAATCATGAAGTAATCAAAGACACTCCAAGCACCGTTTCTGAAATTTACGTTAATTAACAAAACGTTAATTATATCATTTATTTGATAGGTTCAACTTTACGAAATATAATATTTTACATTTTAAGTGATTTTATTGACGATCATGCTTGACTTTTGAAGAAAAATTTAATTTAGTAAGATTTTGTGATATATGTAAGAAATTTCATCTTTAAAATGATGTGCCTTTTTAGCTTCAATATATATAAATACTTAAAATAAATTCAATAGTTTATAAAAAAAAACTATTTTTTTACTTTGAAATATTTTTTTTGATAATTTTTATTTAAAAATGCTTTTCATATATATTACTTCTGATTTTATTTCTACCCGTCATTTTGATGGTCTTTTAGTAAAATAAATATTCCCTTTTTTCTAGAATTAACTATAACATATTTTCACTGGTCAATTTATTTTATTTATAATTAAAGAGAAAACTACCACTTAGCATAAATTCAAACGAAATTTAGCTCATGGATAATTTCATTATCCAATAGATATCTAATTGTGCTTAATTTAGTTTTATTGAATATGTTTATTTTATTTTTAAAAGCTTAAAATCTCGAAAGGGAGTCAGAAGATACTCTATACATTTTACGTTTTGATCAATCAGATTATTTTGAATTTCAAACTCGATTTTAAAATATGGAAAAATATCGATATTAAAATTTAAAATGTGTCTTTTAAATCTAAACTTGAATTTTGAATATAGGTAATTAATTTTAAATATACTGAATTTTAAGCCGGATTTTAACTTAAACATTTCTTTGTTTCAAAACATGCAAGCGATAGTCAAACAATATTTGTTAAATTTACAAAACTCACATGAATTTGACGGGGAATGATACCTCAAATAAAAAAAAAACTCATTTCATTCTTCAGTAACTCAATATTTATACATGAGGTGAAAAAATGTATACATATAGCGTTTATTAAGGCTTAATCTTTTATTGTGAATGCAAAAAATAAAAATTTTCACTGTTAGTAGATAAATAAATAAACACATAAAACATATTAGTAAATGAAATAATTGAATCAAAACTTTTTACCATATCTGCTCTTCTCTTAAATCCTGGTATTTTTTTAAGACCCATAAGGAAATAAAGAATGAGTATACTTATTACTTTTTTAATCTTGGCTTAAAGAAGTTGATCGATAAATATAAAATAAAGTAGTTTTACAAATTAATGAATTAAATTAAATTAAAAATGGAATAAAAATTAAAATTTAAAGTAATATTTGCTTAGAGGAATGTGAATTCTCACTATTTCTCTCTTTTATCCTTTTCATTTAGTTAAGCATCGATTGTTCTAAAATCTCAATCAAAGGTATACTATTGAGTTTCCATCTTCAAGTAAATAAGCAATCAATTATTTTAAAATACATTATGTGTTAAGAAATTCTAAGACTGCTGAAGAATACCTGAATTTCGTAGAAGACATAATATGCGAATTTAAATCGTGTTTATTTAAAAAAGGTATCTAACAGCAATTCCTGAAATACATATTTCTTTATATTAAACCTAATTTTCTTATGATCTACTCATTACTGTAATTATAAATTATAAAAATTTATAAGGTCTCTGATAAGACATTTTAAAAATTTATAAGGTCTCTGATAAGACATTATAAGACCACCTGAGAAAATTAACATGCAATGTCTCACATCAAAATTATCACAAAGCACATGCGTTAGTATTTATATCCACATTACCTGAGAAGAAATGGTTCAGGTTTCGGTTACGTTATTCATTGTATATTTGAAGATGCCTCGGAGTAGAGAGTTAACTGAAGGCCAATTGGAAAAAAATTAATTATGTAAGGGTACTGGTAAAACTGAAAGATACGTTGTTAGGTTAATGAAGCGTTCTAAAATTTCTATTCACAATACCATAATTATAAATATTGATTCAAATAGAATAAACTGATAATAAAAAAGGATTTTGAACGCATGGAGCATTGACGGTTTTTTTCGATTGTTAATTAGAAAAGATCTTCTGACTTGTAAGATTTTGGAACTTTTTCACCAAAAAAACTTGGCATGCCCCATTTTAGAATAGTCATAAATCAAATGCTAATGCAGAATTTAAGAAATAAAGAAAACACTAACGTTATTGAAACATCATTAAGAAATAAGTCTGAAATAGAGTTAAAATGGAATTTGATGGAACGATGAGTGAAAACAATTTACATTGCATGATGAAAGAAATTTTACTTTGAAGTTCCCAATTGCTCAAAAATTATTTGCTTGACTTGAGAAAGAAACTGGAAGAATGTTTTAGTCGAAGAATGGGAGGAGAATTAGCAACGGTTTCGGAACTTTGACATCTTACCATCTAATCTGAATCCAAAGCAGCATGCGTAGGATACTCTCTTGAGACAACATGCTTCCTGTCCTCGCCCACTAAGCTCAGTTAAAGAACTGATGGAATCATCATAAAGTTCCATATTATATATAAAAGAGTTATATCATTACAAATTTTTATTTTACATGGTACAAGCAAAATAAAACATTTAAAGTTTGAGGATATAGTGATGTTCATACGTGACTAGATACTTGACGACTATATCTAAGACATGATAAATAAAAAAGTTTAACACAAGACCTTAGGAGAAAAAAATATGCTTGTAAGACCCCAAAACTCCATAAAATGTGAAAGTTCAGTAAAACATTCGTGATATTCCTTGATTTCAGTTACAAATCATAATTTAAAAAAGGAAACCAAAACGAATTAAAAAATATTAGATCAAACTTACTGTATTTTTTTTTATCCTAAACTAATTGATTAAATAATTTTTTCTTTAAACCGAAGAACATGGATTAGTTAACACAGAAGTTAAAGCTCCCTATTGTACTGAGAAATGTCTTGCACTCATTGAAAAAAAATGGAGAAAGATAAATAATTTTTATATGGACATATTCCTGCAAATATAATCCTCTATATATCTTGAAATTATATTTATTAATAGCCCTGTTTTTATAAATTTTGGAAAAAAAATACTCCATTAAAAGAAATCTAACACTCCTAAATGTTTATAAAAAGTTCTACAGGTACAACGGAAAGAAATTCCTTTGGAAATTCTACAGAATGTATTTTAGTTTTGTCAGGATTTATGTTTTATATCCAACTTCACGTATAAAAAGCGTATAAAACTACATACTTATAATTTAAATAGTAATGATCCTCAAATAATTAATAAACTGCATTGAAATACCTTTATAGAAATCCTTGTTTAAGAATTAGAAATAAATTTAATATTTTTATACAAAGAAGTATAGATTGATATCGATATTGTTACATTAATATTCTCTACTAATGTTCTTCCTTTGTTTACTTTACATTCGTATCTTTATGATAGTTATCAATCTTATAGTATTAGTTTTGAATACATTTTTACTGAGATAGATATTTCAGTATCAGGAAAACGACGAAAAACTTACTTTGAAATGTGAAAAAAGTAAGGGAAAAAACAACAAAAATAACTTGACATAAACAGTTTCTATAGAATTCCCTTTTAATACCAAACTAATACTTTTCCTAAATGATAGGAATACTATTGGGCGAGTATAGTTTTTTTCTCATTTTTCAAGCTTTATAATTCTCAGAAGAGCTAAAATTGGATTGGACCTCTGCCAACTGATGTAAAAATTATCACCGGAATCAAGTGAAAAAAAATAAATGTAACTGAAAATAAATAAAAGCTGAATAGAATGACTTTTTGTCTTTTCTTATTTTACTCCACTTATCATGATGTAGTTATTTTTAGTTCTTTTGGTTGATGAAAATGTTAAATGTTGAAATTTTAAATGAAAAAAAAATTGTTTCGAAAAAAAGATATTGCATATTTACTTTGAGGCATTTCTCCCTCTAAATTGTGGTTTCGTTTTTTATCTCTTCTTTATCTGTTTTCATTAATACTTGTATTTTGTTTAAATATTACGCTTTATCAAGATAAAAGCTGATTTTGATTTAACAAATATTATAACAAGCTTACTAATTCTTATACAGTGTTTATTCCTTTTGGATTCTTAATTAATAAATATTTCATTACAAGTATATAAAAACATCAAACATTCCCATAAAAGTCTGAAATTGAAATGAAATCACTAACAATAAAAGCAATGTGATTTCATATACGAAACTATTGTTTTAATGACTGAATTAAAATTTAACTGATTCAAAAACCGACTAGATTAGTCTAAAGAGCCCTTAACATTTAACGTAATTAATATTATGAAAAAATATATGTATCATTTTTCAGATCTGATAATAAATAAAATGATATATATAGTTAAGTCGTAAGAAATTGATTAATCGATAAATTGTATATATATATATATATATATATATATATATATATTTAAATGCTATATATAATTTTAAAATGTTAGTAATTTATAACGTTTGACACTTTTACGTACTCATTATTTTTTTCTTTCGAGTAACACATTGGGGATTATTGGGATGTTATTTGAATTGAAAAGCAGTGTAAATAAATGAAGCTTGAGCTATGTAGATTGGATTTATATTATTCAAGTATAACAAATAAAATTGAGGGGATATGTAAGTAGTGATGCATATAATACGCGATAGTTAGTGGTAGAGATAGTGAACTGAAGTTATCAATGTGAGACCATATCTGTATGGAGTAAAGAGCCTTAGGAGGGAACAAAGAGTTGAACTACATAGGTTCAAAAATTTGAAACCTCATGTACATACAACTTTTATAAGGTCTTGAAATTGATTGGTTCCACAAGGTAAATACTAAGATATTTTATCAAGTGTTATATCATATGCTTGTAGTGACCGTTTCCACCATGCATAAAGATAGAGAAGGTTATGCATTGACATTTGATAGCTTATAGATCTGAATAAAATAACTTCGCTATCACAATACGACTTTCTTTTCATTTTATTGTTCTTTAGCTACTCATTCTATTATGAATAATAATGTCAGAACGAGGAAGTATTGTTGGGGCATTATATATAAATAAATGATTAATACATTTACTGAAATATTGTTAACTCATTTTAAAACATTATAATTGATTAAATTTATTTTATTTGCAAAACAAATAAGAAAACTATAATTTGTAGTACAAAAATTTAACTTACTTAATTATAATCAGTATATAAATGTTACAATATAATTATGTATATGACAAATAAAAAGTATGTATACAAGAAGAATGTTATAATTCAGAAATGCTTAGTCCCGGTTTAAATAATAATATATATTTTTAAACGGCTTACAAATATTGCAAAACTTGAAATAAATAAAAAGGCATTTACATTTACATGTTAGAATCAACCAATGATCTAATGATGCATAACAATATATATATATATATATATATATATATGCCAATATAAGAATTGATTTATAGCGAAGCTGGTCGTGCTGGGCGTCATCATGTGTTGTTGCAGAAGTGGAAAGCGTCTCATGCCTACCAATTGTCATCAGTGTAACTCTTCATTGGAGTACATTTACTTTCTAATTCTCTTGTAAATTAGAAATCTTCTGGACGCAGTTCAGTAAGTTTTGATTTTACTAAACATCAATTAGCCAAATGATTAACTAAATTCCCACAAAGTTAGGTGCTCACTCGGTATGCGAACCTAGATTTTTTCATTTACTTTCCTTGTGGCCAGCCGTTCCAACAACTTCCATCCCTCAGCTAGTCGAAAAATTTCTAAACAACGCCATAGACCTACAACATTGAAAGGCGGTTTCGAATTATTGCCATCTATGAATATTAAGGTGTTCATGATAAATGCTATTCACAATCGAAAGACTGCTCCAAAACAACAAAACTCAAGTAGAATTCCAGATCAACACTGTAAATCTTCATCGTTTAAAGGCATCTTGAAAACAATCGATATTAAAGTTAAGCCTTGACATTAATCTTTCGATAATCGATATTAAGCATAAGGAATTTTTTAAACTATGTTTATCGAAACTAGAAGTATAAATCCGAAACCCTGCTAAAAGAAACTAATTTGCATCGTTTTTAAATTACATTTGTTTTTTCATGTAATTGATTATAATTCCAAAAATGGTAATTATTAATTATAAGAAATCATTTCTTAATTAGAGTTGTTATTCAATATGTAATTTATATCTTAGCTGTTTATAGTTTTTTAGCCATTTTGATATGTTTCCGAAATTGTCTGTAATCAGATAAATTAAATATTTCATTATTTTAATAAATGTAAACTTTCCTAAAACAATAATTTAAAATCATTTCCTAGTGGAAGAAATCCATTTTTAGTCAATGAGCATAACAATTAGACTGTGAGAGTGTATGTTCGATAAATAATAATTTTCTTCAGTGTACGAATCAGAATACGTAAAGTAAAAGAAATCATGTTGGGGGGGAAAGGAACATTCTGAAGTATTTGTTGTTGATTATTAGATACTTGCATATATTGTTACTATGTGCGATTTGTTTTCAGTGTAACTGATACAGGGAGTTAAGTTTTTCCCCTCCTTGGGAAAGTTCGAAGACAGTTTGTTATATTTTGTATTTCCTTTACGTTTTGGTTATTGTATATTCTAGTATTCTGAATATAATATTTTCTTATTAATGTTTAATGAAAGTTGTAAGAAATATGCATGTAGGTTGTTGTTGTTTTATTTCATTACTTGAACTGTAAGAAGTCTTCTAATATGATTCTTTTTGTTTCACAAGCTTTTTTTTTACAATAAAAAATATTTTTCCTTTATTTTTATTCAAGAGGATTTCTTTATGATTAAAGTTTTTTTTTTTTTTTTTTTTTTTTTTTTTAATAAATTAGATCATTTGAGAACTGTACAGGAACTACCATGATTCATGTGTTGAAAATTGGTGAAAATGAAATTTAAATACGATGTTACTTAATTTTAAGTATGGTGACGTTTCGTATGAAAGCAATAAAAGTAGAGTTGGTATCATCTTTAGGCATAGGAAACTCAACAGTTTCCTCAAGAGGTTCAATTTAAAAAAAAAAAAAAAAAAAATTTTTTTATGGATGACAAAAATTATTTTTTAATTTGGTATAAGTTAAAAACATATCACTTCAACTTCGAAGCAGTTATAGGTTTTAATTTTTGGAATAAGCCTTCCTGCAATTCACCAATGAAGGTGTCGAATTTGTTAAACTTGTGACAGGAGCATATTTAAAGCAGATTTCCTATCTGAGTACTGAAGAAGTAGAACTGAATAAAATTCAAGATACCCAAGCTAGAGTTGAGCTTGAGGAAATAGTTTCAGAGAAGAAATTAAAATGGTTTTAAAAACAAACTGCAGTGTTTTTTAAAGTAAAATTATCTGAAAAGCCATAAGCAAAATAGCCAGACATTTATCCTTTCCAGAAAAACAAGTAATATATAAACAAGTTGAAGAATGTTTAGAGGAAGGAATAATTTAACCCAGCTCATCTGAACATCCCTGTCCAGTTGAATTAGAGAAGAAAAAAAATAATAATACCGTATTATGTATCGATTACAGGTAACTAAATCGGAAATTTGTTAAAGACATATTTTCCTTATCTTTAATCGATGATAATTTAAACAGACTTCTAGATGCAAAAGTATACACTACGTTAGACTTGTTTTTTTTTTCAATGTTGGTTTAGAGGAACATAGTCATAAGTTGACTTCCTTCAATGTTCCTTAAGGACAATATAAATTTTTTAAGGGGTCGTTTGGCCTCAAAAACAAATTTAGTGTGTTTCAAAAAAAACATTTACTGCATTTTCAGAGAACATATGAACAAAAGTAAATTGTTGGTTTATGAAGAGAACAGATGTGTGTGTTCTTAGCTCATATAGTCGAAAATTGGCACCATACGTCTATTGGTGGTGAAAAAGCAAGTAGTCAGAAATTTCTCGGTTCCAACTAGTGTAAAAAATATTTAAAATGTTTTAGATTTAATTAGTTATTTTCAAGAAGTCATACAAGATTATTCGAAAATTGCAAAATTTTTAAGCGACCTCCTACGGAAATATAGCTCATTAAAGTTTGTAGCTGACCACATTTAAAATTAACAAATGCTTAAAGATTTTTTAGCAATTAGTTATATTTTACATCTCTTCAAGTCTGAACTGAAAACCGAATTGCATACGGACGTGAGAGCAAATATAGATTTGGTGGTATACTACTGCAAGATCTCGATGATGGATAATTACATCCTATTTATTATATGTCCAAAAACTAGTTCCGCAGAAGAAAAGTAATGCAGCTACTAATTGGAAGTCCGTGCAATTCTTGAAGTATTAAATAAGCTCCGCGTATAATTATTAGAAAATATATTCAAAGATGTGCCGGACTGTTCCATCTTTTATAAGAAAATAGAAAAAAAAAGACTTAGTGATCTGGATTATGTGATTAGAGTTACTTTTGGAAGAATTCAATGACGAAATTGTGCATCGGCCATATAATAAAATAGCCCACTTCGACGCAATGGGCAGGTATCTAGTTATTGTGATTACTGGTACAATCACAGCAGAGAAGAAAGTTGTCAAATATAAGGATGACTACATTTCCAGCTTTAAGTCCCTATTAACCAATAGTAAGTCATAAGAGTATTTCATTAAGATTGACTTTCTTTACATGCATGAGAACCCTCGGGAATTAATACAACTCCTAGAGAAATGCAAAAGAAGCTAGTCAAATTGTTTAACGAAAACAGACAATTTTCTTCAACTAAAACGGAAGAGATATTAAAGTTATTTGTTCTACACCTTCACTTATTAATTCAGTGTGTTTGTTAGCCATCTATGGTGCTATTGTTTTAAGAGGATCATTTTTGACGTACCAGATCGCATTTAACGTAACCGATCACTTTTCAATTGCTTATCGTTTTCTTTAACTTTAATTACATTTAGATTAAAATTACTCAACTTAATAATTTATCGTTTGCTTTAATTTTAATAATTTGTATCTGCTATGATATTCAATTTAATAATTTATCGTTTTCTTTAATTTTAATAATTTGTATCGGATATGATTTTCAATTTAATTATCCATAGTTCCTTTAATTTTAATATCGATAAAGTTTTCTATTGACTATTTTTCTATAATTCATCGTTTATTTTAATTTTTATAGTTAATTGAGTAATTTAACAATAATTATTTAAAAAGAGCATCTTTAGTATCTAAATCTGTCTTTGCAAAAAATTACATAGAACCTTTAATTTATTATTTTTGCAAAATGTGTACCATGCATTTTATTTAAGAAGAGAATAAGGAAGAAGTAGGGTTTCTTGAACTTGATTCCAAAAGATGATACTCCATTACCCCCTCACAATTCATTCAAACTATGCATTCCACTAACAAGGACTACCAACATATTCTAACAGAGGTAGACGAATTCACAAAATCAGTTCGGCTGTATTCTGTTTGGTACGTTTATTTTAAACATCAGCTAAAGATAAACTGGATAAGTTATGCTTTAGACAAACAGGAATTGCAACAAAAAACTTTTAGGAATCCCATTTGGATAATAACTAACAATTTCTCAGCATTCATCCGAGCTCAGTTTAAGAACACCGCAAGGAAGAGAGTATTTACCATCTACAAACTGTCACTGGAGTACCTTAGAGTAACAAGCAAGTGAAGTGAATACATAGATCTCTCATACTCGTCTTAACAAAACTTGATTTATACGACCCAACTAAGGGGTTTATAAGCGTGCTAAGATTGTGAAGAAAGAAAATAGTACCGTTAGTCAAAGCACTAAATACACGCATTTGAGCTCCTCTCAGAAGTTCAAATTAGCAAAAAGAAATTAAATGTTTCCTTTCTTTTTGAAATGTTCATGTCAATGCACTTAAAATTTCATAAATTAATTTTTCAAAGTTCATAAATTAAGTACATTTTTTCTACGTTCAAGCAATGTAAATTAAATTTGAAGCAGATTATTAAAATTATAATAAATTTATATTGAATTCCTATTTTAAAAGCTTTACATTTAAAAGAATTTGAAAAATATGGGAAATAATCAATAATTTATAAAAATGGTAAAATAATTTTTAAAAATTCTAGAATATAGCAAAATGTAATTACTTTGATTTAGATATAAAATAAAATTTTGATAAACTTAAGCACTAATTTTTATCCACTAACAAACTTTTTTATTTCTTATGGGGGCCCTAAAATGATTGTAATTGTGATATAAAATTATTATACCATTACCTTCAGCAATTGATTTTTGCATAAGCTCTTGAGTTAGACATATATTGTGTATGTAATGAAAACAGCAATTAAATAAAAAATACGAAGTAAGGGCAAGTTATAGTAGTATCAAGTCACTAAACTCCAAATGCTCAATGATGGCCATGGTAGCCTAGTGGTCATAGTCGCAGACTCGTGGACGGCAGTTTTCGTCGATTTGTGGGTTCATGTCTTCATGCCATTGAAAGACCTACCGTGTAGCCGGGGCTGATGCACATTAAGTTTGTAGAGGTTCAAAGGCCTACGAATGTCATGGTTTGGAATTTCGGAGAGAGATAGGCCAGTTCAGATGTTTTCCTCGTCACTTGAACGAGGCTCAAAATTATCAGGTGCGTCACCAATAGCTATTGTGTAGCTTCTACAGCGACTTTAATAAAACCAAACTAAAATATTCAAAGACAGAAATTAGCGTGGAAACACAATGGACATTGAATTTGAAATATTGAAAAGCAGTTTTTAGTAATTTACAGATTTTTAATTACATATAAATTATAACTCTTTTGCGAGGCTCACTATTTTTCAATAAGTTTGTCAATGAGAAATCTTTATAAACTAAGCAGCTTTATTCAGGAAAATGAAATTCATTGCTCTAAATATGAAGCCTGATTCGGACAAACACATTCCCAAATTTCCAATTTTTGTTTAATAATCCTACTAATATGAATTCTATTTAAATTATTTAATAATTTGTGCACTTAAAATTTGATTTGTCTGTGTTGAAAAAAGTTGTTTGAATAAAAACATTTATTTAGATTTTAAATGTACGACGATGTAATTTTAGCCGCAAAAAAAAAAAAAAATGTATGAGTTAATAAACTGAAGTTAAACTATGTTTATTGCTGAATGGGAATTTTGAAATATAATGCAAATAACATCTATAAAACATAATAGGTATACAAAAAATAGTTTTTAAAACATTATATTTTAAAAATTTATGATTTGAAGCTATGGGGAAAGTGCGATTACAATAGATAATCACTTTTCACATTATTGAGCTCGCATTATTAGTAAGTTACTCCGTGTTTATCCTCTTTATTTTAATAAGTGAAACAAGCTATTGAAAATGTGAAACATTCAATTAAGAAAAAAAAATAAGGCTACAAAAATTAAAAATTATTTTCTAATTATATTTATTCATAAATGTCTTACATGAAATTTCTAAAAACCTTTCGAAACATGAGTTAAATTTCCCTAATATGTAACAAAACATTGAAAAAGATTCAGGGATATAGATAAAATTATTGAACTTAAATGTTAATGAAACACTTAGACATGTAAATAGTGTTCTTTATTTCCTCCCTAATCAATGAAAGATTTTTTTTCCTTTGAAGATGTGTGATTTACAAATCTTATCTCTTAAAGAAGAAATGTACATTGTAACAAAGTGTGAAATGGTAAGAACAAAAGTAGGAAATTATTTTGCTGAAAAATATTTTTTCCCAGTTTTATTGATTTATAAATCACTCTTTGTTTAAAAGACCCGTTTAAAGACTTTCTTTCTTAAAAATAAAATCAGAAAATGTTTTACTGTTACTATTACAGACGTATATTTAAACAATCATGTTTATGTTTTATTTAAGCAATTTTCTTTCCTTTGAGGACCTAATGAACAACTTTAGAATATTTGTAAGAACTGCAAATTCCTTATTTTTTTCGTGAAAGAAATGTATATATTTTCTACTTAAGAAAAAAAATTCTTTGTCCATTCATTAAATTATTTTCAATACATTGTGTCCTATGTATTTTAATTTCATTTTTCTGACTTAATATAATACATATATGATGATATCTTTCTGAATAAAATATAATGAAAGGGATAAATCTATAACCGTAGGCAAATTTTTAACTTGTAAATTTCCAATTCCAATTTATTCATGTTGTATTCCAATTTATTAATAATTCCAATTTATTATATTCCAATTTATTTTATAAAGAAATTCCAATTTATTCATGTTGTATTTTTTTTTTCAAAAAAATTAAAAATAGTTAAAATAAAAATTATTTAAAAATGCGTTGTCTAATGTTTGCAGAATAAACTGATAAATTAAATATGTACAGTATTAATATGCGCAAGAAACCAACATCCACAACTGAGTGCTAGATTTAATTTATTTTAGTTTTTTACTCTTCATAACCTTAAATTAAAAAAATCAATCAATCAATTATTTATACGATATCCATAATTCATTTACATTAACATTAAATAATATTTTAAGAATTTAAAGAATTGCGAATAGTTTACTTTAATGAGCTAATCATAGTTCAGAAATTTGAATCTATAACAAGTTTTCGAATGTGATCGAATGAAAACAATTCAGTTTATACACTTTTAAATAAAATTTAAATGTCTTTATCATACATTTTAAAAGTATACTGTGCAGTTTATGAAAAACATTGAACTCACTGTTTCAAATAATTTCTTCTTATTCAGTAGTTGACCGATTACTTTAAATGGTTAAGTATTTTTTCCTCGTAAATTTATATTCAAAGTTTCAATTATTAGGAAAAAATAAATTCCGCATACATAATTTTATCAATGATAACAGCAAAGTCTGGAAAGTACTTTCATCTATGTATGTCATAAAAAATTACTTCATTTTCTAAATTCATATTTTGTTTACCTGAAATACACTCATGGACAAAAAAATTAGCGCATCAAGAAGGAGTCATCATAATGAAACTAAATTTTACATACGTAATGACTACTTTGATATAATAAAATTATTAGAAAATCAAAGATAAAGGATTATTTATTTCACATAAAAAGGCAAAAGAACGGAGGATTTAATACCCTGTTGAACCCCCTGTAGCTCGAATGCACGATGAGAAACGACCGAGCATTGAGGCAAACAAGTTCTGTATGATGTATTGAGACATTTCGTTCCATATTTGCTGTAACCTTGTCTCTAGTTCGTTCAAACTCGCCAAATTTCGTTACGATCCCGCAATTATTTCTTGGTGCGCTAATTTTTTTTTGTCCAGGAGTGTATTTAAATAGAACATATAATATTATTTCGTATATGCAAATTAACAGAAAAGAAACATAATCATTTTATTACCTCAAATTATTATCTTATGCTTTGAACTCATATGTAAACATCAACTAAAAAAATTGATACAAACTTTTATCGTCTGGAAACAAAAATAGTTAAACTTATTAAATGTTTGCTTGATGCAATTTTCTAAAATAGCTGTTAATTTGATATGACTGTAAATTCTGATATTTCCAATAATGTTTTTTGGTGGAAAGGACAACACACTTTCGGGTTTGCTAATTTTTAACTGTTGGAATTTTAATTGCTTTTTGCAATTCAGAAGAACATAAAGAACATACAACTAAGAAAGTGACAATATCACTTAGACGTTGTTATGGAAATACCCCTAAGCTCAAAATTGCTATCCTTGGTTTGGTGGACTTTCTAACTTTTTCACAAACCAAATTACTACGTTTTGTAAGATGTTGAGTCTTCATTAGAATAAAAAAAATGCCAAAATAATTTTATACATCCAACAATGTAAGAAACTCGCCCTTATTATTTGTGTTACAACTATAATTGTTCTTTTCCATCCTAAATACATAACGTAATTATTCATTACATTTGGCGAAATGTATGTCTTTTCTCCAAACATTTTTCCTGCATATTATTCGGGTTCGTATGCTTACATACTTTTTCTACTATATTAAGTTGTTTTATCTATAGAGATATTATGAAGTTAGACAATATATAATTTTAAAAGCAGTTTTCATTCAGAATAGAGACAGATAATGCGATTTTTGTTACCTGTCAGTCCTGATTCTGCCCGAAAAATTATTGTATGATTCAGTTACAAAGGCAATGCGCTTTCTACTGAGTACTAGAACATTTCAATTCTTCGGCATTAAATAACATTGTTTTCTGAATTCTAATCCTGAACTTCAAATGTGCCTCTTAAAAACTATGCATGTAAATAAACTTTATGTCAAGTGATAGAGCAGGAGCTATAGTATATAAATTCATTTCCAATTATTGGATGAAACATGTGTATAAGGTACTTATTCGTTATTTTTACTGAGTAAATGGCACTTGATATAATAAAAAATAAAAATAATCCAAATAATGTTGTCTATTTTAGCAGTTGGAACAAAATATATTAAAAATTCTACAATTTCACTCATATAAAATTTTAAAAAGGCAAAAAATATTATATTCTTAACAGAAAATCTTAGGAATCAAAAGTTTTCTCCAATGTCTACAAATTGTATAAATTATGAACATAAATGTAATTGCTACGCCCTTAAATACTTATTTCACCAGTATTAAACATTAAGAATCTTACTAAAACGTAAATGAGTTAATTTAAATATGCAGACACAAAGAATTTAAAGATGTTTTACAATTTAATACACAAAAAACAGAGTTTACAGATATTTTACAATTCTTATGATTGTAAAATCTGAATAGATACATTTGTATTTTAAAATTATATTTTCAAACGCTCAATATGTTATTTTTTTTTTCAAGTCTAATGGAAAGACCAATATAATCATACATACAATACAAAGAACTATTTTGGGTTAAAAACATATTTCATACAATTTCCAACAATAATAATCATATAAATACTCTTGTTTTTAATTTTAACAGAAAGCTTAACAAGATCAAAAATTAGGAAATAAAATAAACTTCTACTATTCAAAATTTATAAAGCCCGTATACAAAAAGTAATAAAAATAAATACTCATGGGATACTTTTTTTTTATTTTAATAAAAAAAGATGATTATTTTAATATATGGTTAGCTAAATGTATACGTTGCTGAAACAATATATGTGAAGCAATACGATAAAAACGAATTAAAGAAATTACAAAAATGTGATGAAAAAGTGTTTGGATTCAGTGTTTGGATGTTGTAAGAATTATACATAAAATTATGGAAAATTATATTTAAGACGTTGTATTGGTAAAAGTTATTTCTATTAATGAAGCCATAAGTGGAAACAAAAAGAAACCGAATTGCAGTTACAGCTTGGGATATAGTAGCATTTCTTGATGTTTTAATGATTAATTGTGGTTACAATATATATATATATATATATATAAATATTTTCATAAATACATACATATTTAAATATATTAATGATATTCTTATGTCGGGAAATTTATCATGTTTAATTTTTTATTCTTCATTTTGTAGTTAAATAGTAAAAATTGGATAATTTTATTTTCTTCTACAAAAAGAAATTAAATATATTTCCTCTTTTATTTTTTCTTAATGTGTCTGAAATCATATCGTAATTTATAATTACTTACCCTTTGTAATTACTCATATAAATAATTCCCATATACAAACACTATTAAAAATATATGATTTGACTTTAACAGTAATTAAATTTTATGCAGTAATATTTTTTTGCATAATAATAAATAAAATTTTAATATTTTTGAATATTAAAATAGAAAAAAGCGTAAATGTTGCATAGTTTTGAACACATTTTTAAACAATTGTTTGCGTTCATTAATAATAAGAGTATAACTCATATTTAAGTAATATTCCGAAAAAATTCAGGAATTAATTATACTTACTGCTTCTATTTTGGATACCATTCTTATTTAATTCAGAATAAAATCTTTACAAAATATGGATCGTAAGGTACAGCATCAACTGTTGAAGAATAATGCATATATATTGACCTAATTTTTGAAAGGATAAAAATGTGTTAAATTATTTTTGATTCATCTGAAGTCGAACCAGTTTCTTATAGTGTTAAAAAATTATTTTCCAAGAGTGTTGATCTAAGATAAAATTGATATAAAAAAACCTGTCTAATAATGCCTCTTCTTTCTTTATGAAAAGAAGCATGTTGTGATGTGTTCCGAAACTCAAAACTTGCTCTAATTTAACAATTAGAAATGTCTTCAAAAATAAGAAAAGTTCTTTACAGGATTAGAAGTCTCGTAAAAAGTACCAAGGTAAATAATTAATAGATAATTAAGGATAAAATAATTGTAATTGTTTCAACTCCGTTTAATGAGAAATATTTTTATGAGTAAATGAATATTTAAGGATTAAATCAAATTTTATAATTTTCTCAATGATGAATGAATTTTCATTTTCAACAGAGGGAATGTGTATTTTCAAGAGAATTTTCTATGTGCAACATTATAAGAGAGAAATTTAGAATAAATTTAGTTTTATATTTTTTTTATATAATAAGTACTGGAGAATTAGTATTAATTGCGAACCTTATCTGTAATATTAATGAAAATTCGCTATTCTAGTATGCAAAAAGAAACCTAGCCATAATGTAAGGAAAAGCATGGTTTTCCTATTTTTATTCATAAAAATTAATTACTTCTGAAATAACTGAACCATATACACTCTACAATAAAAAAAAAGACGCTCTAAGAAGAAGTTGTCTGATTATAATAAAATTTCGTTTGCAAAGACATTCGGAACGAACATCCAAATGATTTAAATTTGATGTCTAAAGAAAGAATAGCGGGAGCTACAGCGGATCGGAACTGTGCATTTAGAAGTGTATATAAGAAGAGATTCTCAATCTGATGGTCTACTTTTCTGTTGCATTGCGATTAAGGATACCTTTTAAAGACTGAAAAAATGCCTCGTCGTAAAAATCAAGCTCATTACGAAAAAATGGCAGAGTTTAAATGAGGTCGTATCATTGGATTGAAAGAGTCTGGTTGGGAAATAGGAGAATCACTTCTAATGGGTCAAAGTAATGCAGCGAGTAGAAGATGCTAGCAAGAATGGAGGGACAATAGCAGAATTCAGCATCCGGTTAGTAGTGGTTGACCTAGGGCCACAACAGATCGGGAGGACAGAGTGATTATCAGATAAGCTGATTCATCGTTACCAACCATCAGACGTGTGACCTTCACACGAGTGTTAACCAGGACCACCCACAGACAGCTGACAGAGCGAAATCTACTCTCGTACCGACAGCTACGTCACAAACCACTAACGCCTTCTCACTGTCGAGCTAGATTACAGTGGTACTTGTTTCTATCATGTTGGAATGAATGCTGACTGGAGACGTATAGTGTTTAGTAACGAATTCTACTTCTAACTGTGTCATGACGATCATCAAAGACGTGTCAGGAGACGCTCATAACAGCGTGCAGATCCTGCTCTATATATTACATAGAGGCCCTCATCCAAGGTTTATGGTGTGGGGTGCCATTTGGTCGTCATTAGAGGCACACTTAAACCCCAGAAGTACGTCAACGACGTTCTGAGACCTGTTTTGCTACTGTTCCTTTTGCAGTATCCTAACCTTATTTTTCAGCAAGATAGTTCTAGACCATATACGGCGCGTGTTGCTATGAATTTTCTTACAGCTTGTCAAACACTTCCTTCACCAGCTAGATCTCTCTCCAATTGAGCATGTCTGGGATAGTTTGGGAAGCCGACTGAAACTACCAAGGAATGTTGATGATCTGTCCTGACAATTTGAGCAAATTTCATAAGAAATACCGCAGGAGGCCACCGGGGAGCTTTATCACTCTATGCCACGTTGAGTGGCAGTTGCATCCAGGCTAGAGGTAGGTCAACACCTTATTGAGCTCTTTACTTTGTAACTATGTAATTCCGAAATAAATCATTCAATTTTTCTGAACTTTTAGTCATTTTGTATTCTGTACATAATTCTCCTATCCACCAATTTTTGCCTCCAATGGACAACTCCTTCTTGGTGCGTCATTTTTCTTTCGTTATATAATGTATATATAAACTTCTTTATAATTTCTAACTCTGTCAGCACTCTTACAACTGAAGATAATCTTATAATCTCCACCTTGTTTGGAAAAATGAGTAGTATTTTTTATTTCAGTTTTAGTATTATGTCCCAGTTCAAAAAATACTGAACTTTTTCTGGTCTCCATGTGTAACAGAATTTCAAAATTCTGGAGTCTTTTGAATGTAGGGCATTGAAAATTGCAGTTTAACCTTTTGATTTTCTGCACGTAAAAATGATTTTTTATTACTGTTCACCGATGAAAACGATATTTTTTTAGAATGTTTCACGCAATCTTCGGAGGAGTCGCAGACACGCATCCGGTGGTTTTCTTCCAGTCGTGGGTTCGAACCTTGATACCACTGAAGACCCACTCTGCAGCTGGTACTGATACATATTAAATATGTCAAGGCTCAATGTCTTCCATTTGGGTGGTGCGGAAATTTGACGAGAGAAGTACCGGCTCAGGTATCCTCTTCACCTCACCGATCCTCAAAATTACAAAATATCTCGTCAAACCCCCTCGTGTTGCTTTTAGTGTGATTTTAATATAATCAAACTATCAATCAATGCGTTTTTATCAATATCTTAAACTATACGTATGTTTAATAAAACTGTGAGTTGAGCGCTTGGCTCAAAAACAATCTGTATCTTCAAATAAATTCAACTTCCATCAACTTAATTTATTCTCAAATCTAAATTAATCTTGAGATCAAATAATGATTTCGGTTCATATCGGGGTTTTTTCTGTTTCGTTTTATTATTTCTTAATTTTACTAAGCAGCATACATATTATTTAAAACTAATTATTCACACCTTGAAATTTCTAAACTATTATTCTCAGAGTTACTTTATCCCATTTATCTCCTACTTACGTTATTCTCTGTCAGCATATTTTCTAATGAGATGTTATTGTTTATTTTATGAATTTATAATTCGGGAAAATTATGATAAATTAATTTATATATGGTATTTAACAACTTGTTATTAAACATTAATTAGAATGTTACACCAGTAAAAGAGCACGGACTATTTTAAAGGTCACGCAGTTTTCAACTAACACTATAAAATCTGGAGAACGCAACTACAATAATTTAAGCAATTTAACACTGGAAGGACGGTTGTCGTCATTTTTACAATTTCGTAATTTGTAATATATGCTACAGTTATAATTTTGCTTACAGGCTTCTGAAGTTTTATGACTTTTATTAATTTTACCTTAAACATGCACACATATCTGCAACATTTTTTTTCTGTAGTGAAGAGGGGAAGAAAATTTTCTGTATATCTAAAAAGTCAGAAAGCCGTCACTTTGTCGGAAGGATTTAAGGGGAAAAAAATCTAGCTTGTACTGATCTTGTGAGACAATAAGAATTTGATTTTTGAAGAGGCATACAAAATTGATAATTAAAATGTAATATAATTCAGCTTTACTTAGAAATGATTCCTTAAATTCTTAGTTTCACTATTTAAATCTATCACTTTTTAAGTATAAAATTTGCTTCGTATAATTGATCCCCCTGAAATATTTGTCCAAAAAATGAGTAAATAACAGCTTGGGTGTACTTTTACAGTGAATAAAATTTACTAACATAATTTTGAATTTTTTTATAAGTAAACAAAGTAGAAAAACAGTAAATTATGAATTAATTAAAAATTTATTACTTCAAATAGAAACTTGAGTCAAAAGGTATTCACAACTATCCGTCCAATCAAAAGAATATTTCCATGCTTGGATGCAGGAAAGAAATAAACCGTAGGATTGTTAATGTGTAGAATAGAGTGACTGACTCTTCTAAGCCTTGGAGTAATTAGTTAATTTCTGCTTATCCTTACGGGTAAAGAATTTCTTAATTATTTCTCGTTTGTGGTGGAATAAATTAGAAGACTTCTCAAAGACTTCGTGGGACTACGAACTTGAACAATGGAGTACCTTTATTAGTAACGGTAAGGGGTATCGTGATTATTCTACTGTGTTATGGTAGTGAATACAACCTCAATGAATATTTTTCGCTTAAAGATTTTATTTGAATCACATAAACTTTTTGAGAAACGGATAGAGAGAAAGAGAGAGATAATGACTTCGTCTCTAAAAATTATATAGCATACTGTACAACATAACTATATGATAATTGTAAATCTCGATGCAGTAAATTAAAGAATCATAATGGATATTATGTAAAACTGATATATTTTATTTTACATGTTTTTTTACATAAGTTTATATTAATGCTTAATTATGAGTGATGAAATTAAATTTCTTCACTTACGCAATTATTTTCTAAAATTTATCTTTAAGACAAAGAGTTGAATTATTCATTTATATTTGTAAAAAATCACTTATATTATTAATTGATTATTAAGTACACACTCAGTTTCAGCAAGAGATCTAACGGTGAGGTAATTCGTCATTCTGTGCCTTGGTGAAATTGGAAAGACATCTGAGGAAGTATCTACCTCACCAATCCATTCCACTTTAATAGGAAGACTTGTATTAAATAGAATTTTGGTTGATTTAACTTCCATCAACCTCACTACAAGGCAAATTGCTTAGTGGTATTGAGGCTATATTTAGGCCATACTAAAAATCTTATTAGTGTAAGACAATTTATTAGTACTGTTCAATTTCATTGCTCCTTTAAAGTAACAACACATTAAACTAAATTTAAAATATAATGACTTAAGTTTTAATATCTGAGAATTATGGAATTATAGTTTATCATGTTGCTGTTAAGAAAGCTTGTTTCTTTAGCTTTCATAGTTTAAAAAAAATACATAAATTTGCAACAATTCCATTATTATATCATATATAATTAAATTTATCCTTAATACAATTCATTGGTGAAGGTGAAGTCAAATTATGTGTCACCTGATACAGCATAAATATATCTTCTCGTATCTTATTCATTATAGTAGCTCGAATGCAATGAAACGTTTTATTCCATACAATATTCGCATTCCAATCCAAGCTAATTATCTTCAGTAATTCGAAGCTAAAATATCTTCAGTAATTTAGAACCTCATAAATTATATTATTTCTATTTAATAGAATGGAATCAGTATAATATTGATATACTTATAATGTAGCTAACTTTCATCCGTCATATTAATTAGTATGGTTTAATGTAGATGCTTTTCTTTCAGCCCGACCATCAACGTCTTATTGGCATTAAATATGTGGATTATAGTAACTTATTAAATATGAGTATATTTAATAAGTTGAATAACTGTTTGAGATAAAAAATAAATTATATTTATAAGTAACAGCATAATCGTAATTTGGATACAATAAATTAAACGCAGTTATTTTATTAGATACAATATTAAATATTACAGCCCAAACAGTAATGAAAAAATAGCATTTATATATTCATAATAAAAATTAGATTTAATTACAAATTAGCCGAAAATAGTAATGTAATCAAATTCCTTTTAGGAAAAATTATACCCCGATCTGTATTTATTTATTAAGATAAACTAGTATTCTAAAATTTAAAAATTTAGAAATAATTGAATAGGTAGTAATAATTGGGATTACAAAATTATCATAAATGTTTTTTGTAAATCATTAATACAAAAAAATTAAATCTTTTATAATAATTAGGATAAAATATCATTTTGAATTTAACAAATATCAGAAAACATAATTATAGGATATCAATTTATGTTTCGAAAACAAAATATGAGTATTCTGTTGTAATAATAATTAAGGAGACAAAACGAATAATTTATTCTTAATCCTCTAATGAAATTTAGTTTATAAAATTTATATCTCCCTTAGAATATTTTCGATATTTTTTTTCTAAAAGAAAATTATAGTAAAAACAATTTATTTATCATTTTCCCTTATTTATGTCTTGATTTTCATTCGATTTTTAATAACTTTGAATTTATGTAACATTAAAATTTAAAAACAATTTTTAAGCGTAGTAAATTAAACATTTTTTGATTTTTTTTTTATTTTGTTACTGAAAAAAATCAGACGATTGCCAACAAAATGTATGGAAGCAAGAACACTTTTGTCCTTCTAAAAATAGGAAATATATTTCCAAAGAAATTTACATATTTTGTTTCCTTTACATCTAGGTTGAAACAATTAACACATCATAGCTTATTTCCTTTTTTTAAATGTTTTTACATCAGTATTTTTATGTGAACTATTTCTATAAATAATATTGCAAGACTAATATCGTTTGGTATTAAAGACTGAAATATAATGCCAAGTACATGCAAATACATGTACTTTCTTTCTACACTTTAAGCATACATATCAAATCTTCTCCCACTGATTATCTTAACTCTCGAAAGATCCAATTTTGTGCCTCTTATCCATCAAGAACAAAAACCGTAGAAGTCGGACTCAACCCCTTCCTGGATATGAACATAAGATTGCAAAATAAAAATTGCTCCAAAGAATCATCCAACCATACATATTGGTTACACATACACACAATCATATTATATACATATGCATACGTACATATACATATACATGCATATACATATAGATGTATTACATATATATACGTACATATATTATTATATGTTTACATATATACATATATATATATGGATAGGGAAAGTGATATACATACATACATAATACATACGTATTATTATTAATTATTACATATATATATATTATTACATAATATTACATACATATATACATATTATATTATAGCATATTACATATATAGCATATATATATATATATACTATACATATTCTACATACAGCGACAAGGATAGATTGGGGCAAACCCTGGCTCATTGCTCCAAAGCTTGAGGACATCTATTCGGGTGGGGGTTCTTCTGATTACAAATAATGTGACATTTTTTTTTTCTTTCTTTTATTATTTTTTTAAATAGTCATAATATTTATTATAGTTAACAACATTTTCTAACACCATATTCGTCTTTTTAACCCTACATAGCACTTTCATCTTTTTCTATAAATAATCATTTATTTCTTATTTACGAACATGATGACCATTTTCTCATATTGATGAAATCTCTCTGTCCTTCGAGACACAATTTAGGATTACGGAACAAAAAAAAAACTTGCTTGAGTATATCATCTGGTGAGTAATCATGGGTCATCCAGTGGTTCTCAAAACCACTCTGTGTGGATCTTCCTGATAACTTCTCTCTGAGGCTGTGGACAAAAGCATTTATCCGAGGTGCGGAAATATATTTTCTCCCTGAAAACGAGATACCATTTCTTTCCCCACTATCCCGTCCTCCAGGGAAATCCTGGGTTGGTCGGTGGGGCTGGTGGATGCCATTATATTCTCCCGCATTAGGTCTGAAATAGAGAAGATAAGGATTTTAAATCAACCCTAGGCGGATTTCGATCCCCTCGATCGGGGCTAACTCCGCGCTACATCATCACATTCAACCGAAAAACAGGCTCGCTCTCTCTTTGATCCCTGATCATCCCATCTTAACGGAAGCTCCTGTCTGATCTCCAGTATTCCTGAGATTCCTCTTCAGTAGCCACTGTAGATCCCTGGGAAGCCCCTGATCTTATGGTGTATCCACTGAAGCTGATTGGGGAATCCTGAAGTCTATTGATGTTCTTCAACAAACATCTGGGAGGGAAAAATTCTGGTTGTCTGAAATTAATGCTCTTAATCCAATCAACGGGGAGCAAAAATAGAACCTAAGAGCCAAATGTGGGAATAGCCTCTCTCTCCCCTGATTCCCACATCCCTTATTCAATAAGACGACAAACACTTTCTCTTTGGGATTGACACCTTAAAACCCCCTTCCTGATCTCTCCTTAATTTCCTTTAATCTCCCCAGAGCAGGTGGTTCAGGGGCGCGGGGCCCCTTTTGACGAACTCTGAACTGATGGCTGTTCGCTCCCAGAAGCTCCCACTTTCTTTGGATCGCCGTCCCTGAATGTCGATATTTCTGGGGGAACCACTTCAACCTTTGATACCCGCCACGCGTTTAAACTATCCTCAATCCACCTGGGGGCGTGTAACCTCTCATCTGGATGTGTAAACGATACACTCTGTGGGAAAGTTCCATTACGTGCAGCTGCCGTCCAGAACTCCATCTCTTTTGATCTGTTTTAGTGGGGAGTTACTTCAAAAACAAGTATTTAATGACAGTCACTACTTGTTTTTATTTCATTTTCTTATAAACACTCACATCTATCACTGCTCTTAAGATTATTATCAAAACAACTGATGTGCTTCCAAAAATGGCTTTTCTGAAAATTCTGATGACACTCCATAAAGACGCGAACTGCATTCCCAGTTTCTTGACCACCCATTTATGAATGTTGTTGTAACTTCAATATCTTCTGTGGTGAAACCTTCAGATTACCACAAATATTTTCTCTTCATTTATGTGGACACGAACTAATAATCATTTAAGCAGAAATTAGTAAAGCAGCCTTAGAGCAATACGTGCGTGTGTAACTGAACTGTAATACCGAT
>BMAW01023688.1:313177-340703 GCA_019974015.1 Nephila pilipes | reverse complement strand
CCTATAATAATTTCTGAAGTGTGGTGCTGCGCATGGTCTTGGTGAAAAATATTTTTTCTCTCCTGGAAATGAGGCCATTTTTCCGCTATCCCTGCCTTCAGCCTGTCAAGTGGTGATGCTATTATATTTCCGTAATAGGTTTTCCAGTTTGAAGATAAGTGATTTAAATAACTCAGTGATTATCTCGACAAGCAATCGCCATCACTTGCCCAACCGAAAAAAACAGTTTTTGCTTTTTTGGAGTCCATTCACCTAATGCAGTTTCCTGTTTGACTGTATTTTTGTTTCAGTAGCACATAGATGTATCCAAGTTTCATCTATGGTAATTAATTGAAGACAAATCTCTGGTTTATTAAGCCAACAAAACATTCGAAATGTTAATTCGAACACGTTTTTGGTCTAACGGGAGTAAAAAATAGAACCCAATGAGCCAACAGCTTTCTCATTCCTACATCCTTATTCAATACATGACAAACCCTCTTTTGGACAATTTTAAAACCTCTTCCATCTCTCTTATTTTAATTCGACGGTAGTCTAGTGCTTTTTGATGAACTTTAACCATGTTGTCGTCAGTAGTTTCACTTTTTGGACGTCCCGAATGTTGATAAACTACCAACCTGATACTGCCACGTTTAAATTCAACTACCCAAAATTTCATGGAGGTAAATGATACTGTAGTGTCCCATTACGCAGCGTCCAACTCATCTTTGATTTGCTTAGGTGTATTGCCTTTCAAAAAACAAGTATTTAATGACAGCTCAATACTTGTTTTTTATTTCATTTTCTCAATAAACACTCACATCTACTCGCTCAAAAGATTATCAAACAACTGATGCGCTTCCAAAATGGTTGAAAATTTGATGAATACCTGACAAAAGACGCGCAACTGCATTCCCTAGCTTTAATTGACGAATCTTGCAATCTTCACGAATTGTGAGAAGCCTTTCAGACCACCAACATATTTTCTTCATTTATGTGGACACTAAAAATTATCAATCATTTACAGAAAATAGGTAAAGCAGCCTAGTTAAAATTTTCGTTGTCAAGAACATTTTCAGTTCGTAAGTACCCATCGCGAAAACGTTAAAATCCATTACTCAGAAGTGGTAAATTATTTTGGGAATCGGAATACGTTTCCATCTCGGACAGTAATGGTCATCTGTACACTTCTACGTCAAGTGGTGATGTATTTTGGAGAGTAATTCATGTAATATTACCAATAAAAATTAACGATAGACACTGTTACGGAATTCTAGATTCATGGTTTTTGCTGTAATATTTTTGCATTGCTTATTGACTTGTGTGTGTGTGCAAAATCTAAATTCTTTGAAATATGAAGTCGAGATCTTTGCTATAAATTAACAACTTATGTTAATTATTTTAAAATACTAATAGATGATATTGTTCAACCTGATTGAGGTAAACTTTTTGATGAATGTTTTAGGAATAAAGGTTTGGAGCGAAAATTAGTTACCTGTGTGTTAGAGAATATCTGCAATTACATTGTAAGTAGGTAATTGCCTTAAGTAGTCCTCTGTGGTCGTTAAATCGATTGAAACAAACGCTGCTGTATATATGAGTTTTCTTTCTCATTTTAGTATTCAGAAACATAACTGACAATTTTAAAATTTGATCTTGCACATTACGTTACATTTAGGGATAAATATATTCCTTATTATGAGCTATTGTCATTAATTTTTTTGTACTAAACTATGTAATTTTTTTCATATAGTACATTTTAGCAAAAAACGTAATTATTTATTAGTAAATAATGTTTCATGTTAAATTATATAGAATACAATAAATATCACTGTTTGAAGCGTTGTTGCTTCTAATTTGCTGTTTTAAGTTTATTTTCTTAAAAATTATATTAAAAACATTGAGAAATTTTAAATTTTGGTTCTACATAGTGTTTATATATTATATCACATGAAACGAGTTTTTAAAAAGGAGCCCCTAAAAATTTTGCCTTTGTTTTTCGCATTTTGTAGAAAATGAATGTTTAATTAAATATAATACATAAGTTTTATAATGATATAAATATATTTATATAACTTGTTAAAACATATTACTAACTAATAATAACAAAAACATATTTAATTAGCTGATTTGTTGATATTAACGTAATAGAAGAACAAAATATCTTCTCTAACTGCTTAGGGTATTAGTTCTTGTGGTATATTTATATAACTTTATATCATAACACATATGGCTTAGATCTAGAATTACTTAATATGTAAATTGGTATTGATGCAGAATAATACCTAAATTTAATAAAGGCTATAATGTATTATTGTATAATGTATTCAGATTTTTAAATTTAAAACAACATTCATCCGGTCATTAAAATGTTTATTTAAAAATTTAGTATGGAAATGCTTGAAAAATTCTACAGTGAAATACTAAAATTTCGAAAGACTAAAGTATTTTATGTTTTAAATTACTTAATATCTATGGATAATGTGTCCTAATTTCTGTCATATTTCATCTCAGTATAAAGTAAAGAAGGTATGGTTTATTGACGCATAGGATTATTGAGCGAATTTTAAAAATAGCTAATTTGTGCTTTAAGGTGTGCTTCGCTTTTATTTTAAAGCAAACATCCATCCACTTTGACATACAAATTAGTATAACTAATACATAATTATATTTCAGCTCCTTCAATGGTTTCTAAAGTTAACAAGTATGGTTTAATCGTGTGGTTTCCCGGAACCAATCCTAATTTTGAAACACATCAATCTTAGAACTTATTATCAGCAGAGGTGAACTCACGACAAAATTTAATTGCATTGTTTAACTACCCCAAATACGTTTGCAATGTAAACTTTGAAAATCTTGTGTTATCCAGAAGTTCATGTAACAAAACGGATTACTCCTCTTCAACAGATTACTCATCATACTGTTTGAAGAAAAAAATATTTTATAAATAAATTGTAATGCATTTAGTTATTTAATTACTTTGTTTACTTTATTTTTATTTTATTTTAATAATGTTTTTACCTACATGTTATATAGTTTTTCATTTGTTATAACAGCAAAAATATGTATTATATTTGGACGTATCATTACAGAATCGAAACTTTGAGGAAACATTCAATGGAACAATTTATTTCTCTACATTTATTTTGGCTTACTTTCGTGTAATTTTCTTGATAGTAAAGGAAATATTTTTTTGAAAAAAACTTGTGTATTTTGATGTAATAAGTCTTCGTCTAATGTAATGTACCAAATATTAAAAAAAAAAAAAAATTCAAACAAACACACATATAATATTATTTATATATAGCATTAATTAAAATATTTACTTAAAAAATTGTATCATCTCATATGATTGATGTTTCTACAAGTACTTAAAAAACATTTATAGCTTCAAATTCTTGAAAAATATTTATAATTATTTATGCATAAAATCTAAAAAGCTTCATACATTTTCAATACATAAAGCATGTTTCTTATATAATATACATATACTTAAAAATTTAATATTATGTAATTACTTGGATAAATATAAGCATTCATACAACTATATAATTTTCATTTTAATAATTAATTAATTTTATAAATTACGTTTTCTCATAATCTACAAAAATTAAATAATTGTTATTTTAAATTAGGTTTTGTGTGGGGATTCTGAGTTATACAACAAATGAGACGTACAATTAAGGAGTTTTTACAGTTTTTACTATACTCTGGAAAAATTAAAGACATTTTGCATAAAAATCTTACTTTGAATTTGAAATTTTTCTCCACAGAATTATTCTGTGTTTTCTAACTAAATATAGACCTTTTTATATAATAAATATACTTGAGATAATATAACTTAATATTTATAATCCAGAAATTATAAGATAAAAAGTACCATTCACTAATTAAATGTATCGAATAAATAATTTCTTTGTATGCTAGATATAATATTTCAATCACCCTATCACATTTCTATTATATTAGAAATTGTAATAATTGTTTTTCAATTTAGGAACAAAAATAATATATTTGCAATAATTTCTGAAGTAATTAAAATAGTACTATGTCCCTCAAAGAATTTCCATGCATTAGAATTAGATAATGATTAAACATTTTTTTTTGTAAAAGCTGGAATACATGAGTATTCTTATTAAGAAGAACGATCTCAAAAATTTAAAAAAATATATTTATTCGGATGATAGTTCTTTTTCTATTTATTTAATAATTAGAGAGCAAAAAGAACATTTATATCAATAATAAAACTCTATAGGCTTAATTTTTATAGGATATAAGACATTTTGAAAGCACTAGCCACAGTTAATTTTTATAGTTGATTTACAAAAGAAAGGACGTTATGAATCCTGACGATTTACAAATTAAACGTCCACCTCGAAAAGACCTCTAATGAGAGGAAACGTTTTGTAATTAGTCAGGTCATTTTTATTTTTTCGAGAACCATTTAACTAATTACTCTTTTTGTTAGATTGAGCTACCCGAATTCAACATTTAAAGTGGATTTCAGGTAAGTAAGTAATATTTCTAAAATTATACCTTGTAAAACAACAATGGAATAAAAAATCTAATACTGAAGTAAGGAAATGCTGTAAGTTCAATGTTTACAAACAAGAGATAATGCTGTTCAAGGAGCAATTCCTTATATATTCTAACGTGACTGTTGAGGACGACTAAATTCTTAAAGTTAAGTACAATGTACAAAAATTATTTCATAAAAATTAAAGATAGTCGCAAATTATGTTCTACTCATTTCAAAACGAGTTTAGAATTTTATTTGTTTTAGTATTTAATTTACATTTTAAGTTTAATAATGTAAATCATTTGCAATAAGAAAATACATTCGTATTGATAATAATTCTATAGATTTTCTAAAATCAAGAGTAAGAGGAAGATTATTGTTTTTATTTAAAAAAAAAATGGTGTATATTTTTTTCTTAAAATTTAGTATCACTCATTAGCATTCTTTAAGATTCCAGTAATACTTAAAATATAACACAATATCATTGATAAATTAATCATTTACACGCTATAGAAATGTTAACATCCCTTAATTATTACCACATTATTTTCCATACTCAAGCTATAAAGTAGAATTTATTACATTCATAATGTGCATTTAGGCAAACGTAAGTATTATAAAAATAAAATAATCAATCTGACAAACACTTGTTTTGTATAAATATATATATTCGATTTTCTAACAAATTTTAAGCAAAATAATGCTGCTTTTGGATGCATGAAGGTGAAATTTTTTATAGTATGAGGACTATTGTAGTTATACTGACACGAGACAACTGACATAAAGAAAATTTGGAATTGAAATTTAAAATAATTTATGTAATGATGCCCTTAATAGAAATTGAATAAAAAGATTTATCAGAATTTTAAAAGTGTTACAAAAACTTTACAATTTTTTGTTTACTTCTTTCACTGGTGTATTATAAACTATTGAGTTGAGCAAATTACATAATGTGAAATACAGTCATCATATTAGCTGGTTCTACATGATATATTATTTTTCATTTGCAAAAAGAAACATGATAAAAAGATTTGAAAAAAATAAATAATTTTTTGCCCTTTAGTAAAGAAGCGAATTAAAAAAAAATAGTAATAAACGTGTTTCTCCTGAAAACTTTTAAAAATAATGATTTTGAAAGAAAAAAAAACTTGAAAGTTTATATCTATCAACTATATCTATAGATATATTATAGAAGGATTCCTCATGTCATGGAATATTTTAAGATATCCAGTTCGAGAATAAGTACAGTGTATAACCTTTGACCCTTTCACTACCAGTGGTAGGAAAAAGAAATACTTCTCTGGTCCCGCGGCTTCTTACCTCAGAGTGTCACGCTGTGTCCAAACGATTGTAGATATTAAGCCTAATTCAAGAAAAAAATTCCTCAAAAATCGGCTATTTATTAGAATATTTTAGTTTTCACATATATTATTTAAAATGCATTAAACTTAATATATATGAAAGAAAAAAGATTTAATTGAAAATTGTACGTTTTATACATAAAATTATTACATAAAAAATCATATCTTTTAATAAAATACAAAATATACTTACGTTTGTTACAAAAATTCCATGGTGTAAAGATGTACCATTTACATGGAATATTAAGATTTAAAAAATGAATCTTATTTTGCTGTATATTATTATTTTTATTAAAAAAGAAATTCTTCTTTGTATATTTCTACGTCATATGTCTTACACACATATTTTGTCAAGTTTTGACTCATCACACAAGACTTTGAGCAAAAGACACATATTCTTCGTCCTTTTTTTTCATTTAATGGATATGTACAGATATGGAATATTTTCGCTAACTCACTGTCAGATTTTTTTCTTCAATTTGCAAATTTCAGTATCAGATAAATACTTTTTTTTCATTATGGCTGTCGCTACTAATACAAACCGATAGAATGAAACGAACAGCTGATAGTTTCTGCTCTCTCTCTCTCTATCTAAAGCCTTAACCCCATAAACATCCATAAATTCTCATTCGAACATCTAAGAAGCAAGCAAGAAAGAAAAAAGCAAACCGAATAAAGCGCACCCTTAAAATCATGTCATGACATTTAAAGAGCCGCGTCGCAACACGTGGTTTTAACGATTATCCACCTCCTGATAGCCAGAAGTTAAAATCATGCGCATATCACGAAGGTCAATAGTCCAAATAATCTATCTATATAGATTTCGAGGTATTTTAATGCCATTTAATAGCATTAAAAATCAAATAAAATGTTCTCATTAAGCTTATCACTATTGATATGTTGGTCTGCAGCTGGTATTCTCGGACTATATGTAATGTTAAACTCTGGGCACAGGAGAGCAAAAGCGAGTGTATCGCATGTGAATCACTGGGAGTGAACGGGCTAGTAACCGAGTTAACATATAATTTGGGAAAATATAAGTGTGGGTTTTAAAAGAAATGCAATATGCATGGGTTTTGCAATGTGGACAATGTATATGAGTTTGCTTTATTTGCATAGATTTTGTAGAATAGCATTCTAACATACTAACTCGCATAAGCAATTATCTCTTGCATTAGTTTTTTTTCTCCAAATTTTGAATTTTTACGGCTGAAAATAATGAGGAACTCTGTTTGAGGAGTGAGTACACCTTTAGTTTAATTATTCCAGCTATATCAAGGAAATCTCTTATAAATGAACAAATTATAAAAATACTCAGTTTTTGATAAGATATACTATTATAAGACTATTACACTGATGGACATTAAAATTGTAACACCATGAAGGAAATCAAATAAAAAAAGATATTTATTATACGCAAAGAGTATGGCATGAAGACAAAATGATTAAATTTAGAACAGTTTGAGGATTCACTGTTGTACAAAATAAGTAAAAACAGCTGCAGACCATGGCAGCAAAAATGGACCTTACTCGGTTAGGTATAAAGTTGAACTAGGTTTTCCAGACACAAACGAGTTACTCTTTCCATGTTGCTTCAAACCTATGTCATATTTCATCTACCGTATTAGCTGGAGAGGAGTGATGGACCAGAATCTCAGCAACGCATGATCAGATGTTTTCAGTGGGTGAAGGATCTGGACACCATGCATTCAAGAGCAACAATCAAATACCCTACGTATTGAGGAAGGTTAAAACACGAGGTTCAACATTTGATCTTGCATTATCTTGTGGGAATATGGCGTTTGACATCTCTCGAATGTAGGGCACTACTATTGGAAGTAAGAGGGCAGAAATGTACCGATCTGCGTTCAAATTAACGTCAATTTTAACTACAGTTATGCATGTTGTGTGCTCAATGACTACCCATGCCATTAGACCAGGTGAAAGGCCCCTATGCTGATATTGAATGCAAGTAGGTGACGAGTGGTCTCTTTGGAGCAGCCAGATAAGTGTATGGCCATCAGAATTACTTCACTTAGAACTGAGATTCGTTTGAAAAAAATGAATTGGGTTACTCCGGTATTCAACTTTGTTGTTCGGCGCATCTCAGTCACCTTCTCTCTCTATGTTGCATTGTCAAGGAGAGGCGAAGTAATGGGCTTTGTGCTGACAATCCCTTCTGCTGGAAACTTCTTCCACCTTACGAACGGTTACTGGGCTTCCTGAAAACATGACCATTTAACTGACTAATGGTCCGTGGTATGACTGCATGGGTTTGCAGTTCCTACTTCACAATATGTCTGCCATCTAATGGCGTTAGTCCTGGTAGGGCATGGAGATCCTGTTTAGGCATGGAGATCCTGGTAGGGCATGGAGATCCTGTTAGTCCTGGTAGGGATGGGAGTATGACCCTCAGCAACTCGCTGATTCCATATTCGCATAACAGTGGTTCGATTTCAATCCGTACGACGGGCAATATCACAGAACAATAATCCATACTCTCGATAGGCAACGAGCTTGTCTCTATCGAATTCCAACACTTGCTGGTACGCATTTCTTCTTATTCATGGAATGACACGATATTCTGAGCAAACTCTGACTTTACAAAGTGGTTTCTGAATGAGAAATCGACTGCACATTTCTTTTATGCAATGCTTCAAAGGTCGTTTTCTTTACCTGCATCGTCTAATTGTGTTGAAATAATAATTTGCATATTTTAATCCCTTCTTTCTGTCATGAGAGTTTGACATTTCTAAGATCATTCCGCATTGTAATTGCAATTTTAATGACCAGCAATGAATTATTATAAATATTATTAGTTTATTAATGTTATATTGGATTCTATAATAATTAAAATAATACGTGCACTTATGTTTTTCTCTTTTAACTAATTTCCTTTCTTAAACCCTTTTTTTACATTACAAAATTATTAATAAGTAATATGAAACGTAATTTTGTTCAAGTAAGTATTTTCGTAATTTATTCCGTCATTTAGAAACTAAATTTGTTTTAAACATCTACGATAATGAGTGAAGTAATGTTTTGATTATAAATAGATCAATCAAATTTAAATTGTATATATACTCATATTCAAACATACAAAATCAGAAAATGTAATTTTATATTCTCGTTGCGTAAAGGTACTGTAATATTAAAATACAGCGAATGCATATTAAAGATATTGTTAAGTAATTTATTCATAATAAATTTTTTTTCCGTTTATTGCTTGTGAATAAAGATATTAATAATTATACTAAGAAAGAGATAAGAAATGAGTAACAAAAAAATTGTCTCTTTTTTTTAAAAAAAAAAAAACATTTAAAACATTTTCTTCAATTAAATGTGGATAAAGTATCACAATTCCGCCATCTAAAATAACCTTCCCCAAAAAGCTGGAGAATTTTGATTATAAGGAACTTTCTGAACCTCAAACATATCCAATGCCACGGGTGACCAACATGCTATCTAACATCTATTGTTGGCATACACTCAGAACTGACAAACATTGACAAAAAGGAGGGGAAACAACTTATAAAAAGTCCCGTCCTGAAGCACATTTCCTTTTCGAAAGTACCCGATTCAGAAAGGTTAATTTTCCTCAAGAGGAAATAACACACATATAAAAATAGAAGCTGGCATTTATATTTTTTTTAAATGTAGTGATTTCTCTAAGTAAGTGTATTAACTGTTAACTATTTGCTTCTTCTCTTACGTAGAGCAATTTTGCTGTATAGGTATTGAAAATTTGTCTTTCTATCCTAATATTTAAACCAGTCGTAATTTTCTTTAGCTTTTACAAAAATTATTTTTAATATAAATATTAAAATGATGTTCAATTCAAATAAATGTAGAGTAGGACATTAATATACTTTTAAAGTAAATTGTAATTGTAAGATAATGTATACCAAAACTTCAAAACTAACCATTGATGTTAAAGAAATTTACAACATAGTATACGCATAAACATTTACTTTTTTATACCACTTAGGGGTTCACAATGTTCGAAATTTTCTTAAAAAAATTTCATGTTCCTGATTTAAATTAATAAGTAGCTATAGCTACAGCAAAGCATTAAAAAAAATTTTAAATTTTATGAAAAAAATATTTTTTAAAAATGTATTCAATATTTGTATTAAAATCTTAATTTTTCCAAATACAATACGATACTTTTGAACGAACTACATTTTATAGCACACCTTTTAACTAACAAATAGTTGTTTTAGAAAAAAAAAATTATTAAATGAAAATGGATACACACACATACAGATATATTTATATATATAATATATATATATATATATATATATATATATATATGTATACAGACACACACACGCACACACACACACATACACACACACATATATATATATATATATATATACACGCATATATATGCATAAATATATATACATACATGTATGCATGTATATATATATGTAATGGTTACTCAATTATCTTCAATTTATATTAGTTTCTTATAACAACATTCTAATTTCCCAATTTCCCCCATTTTCTCCTATAACAGTAAAGCGTTCATTTTTATTTCCAGATACCATTTCTTTTTAACTTAATTTATGCAATCACACGTTCTTAAAATTTCGCTGATAATGCAGTTCTCACAGCATCAAACCTGTAGGGTTGATCCCTACTAGACTTTCTGTAGGCATCTCAAATCTTGGGGAATTCCTCCACTCATTACACGTGAGCTATTATGAAAGTCCTTACTATAAAAATCAATGCAAGAGGAAATTCTTGGTCTCATGCTTATCTGACTTTTATACTGTTTATCAGACGGTGGAGTTTTATCTCTAGCTGTGTGAATATAGTCTCTCTCTCAGCTATCATAAAATAAGAAATAGTTAAAATTTAACTTAGTCTTGACTGGTTTTTAATTAATTAAATGGTAATTTTTAAGTAAAGGTGTAACATTTGATGTAGATAGGAATGTCCAGTTTGGGCTAGTAAAATTAATCTTATTACATTTTGGTATTAAAAGAGAGAGAGAATATACAGAGCAAATCAATGTATATTTTGTTTCGCCTGGATATTTCCTATTTAATCATAGCATGATAACGCCCAGCTACTTTTCATCTTCGCGGGAAAATGCTCGCTTGAAGGCCATTAACTACCTAGCTGCCAGCTGAAATAACGACGTGACCATCGTGTCTTGAAATATCTGGGCTAACATAATTGGTGCCAATGCTAGGGCAACGACTAGGTCGAAAGCAAATAAGAGAGCTTATTGGAGATGGAAAATCAGGTCAAACTGCCCGTATTACACTTTCAAGAAATGTAGAGAAAAACTGTTGTTGTGTGCAACGTTCATCACTTAAGTTGTGATAATGAAAGAAGACTACATTCTAAGCAATCACCACTCAGAAAATTGTTAAAATATCTTCTATAAAATGGAGTGACAAATTTTCGCTTTTGGATATACCACGCTTCAACTAAAGTTAAGTTCTGAAAATATTTCTTATATTTCTTTTTAATATGACTTGATTCAAGATGTATTATGAACATATAAAAGAACTCTGAAATGACAACAAATGTTTAAATGGAGTCTATTATGATAGCTTCTAATTTAAAATTTAATTTTTGTTATTTGGGAGATTGCTAAACATTAAGAATTAACAAAGGACTTCCTAAACAAAATTTTACATAACAATTTTAACATACAAAAAATGTTAGCCAAAATACTGCCTCAAATTCTCGGGTTTGATTAAAAAAAAGTATTAGAAATGCTTGTGACATTTTGAAAGTAAACTAACTTATTAAAAATGATAATAACATGAGAGGAATAGGCAGGATAATCAAATCAAAGAAGCAGGAATGAAAAAATAAATTCAAAGCAATGATGGGCGTTTTTTCTTAATATTCGTGATATTGTGTACATTACCTGGATTCCTGAAAACCAAACTATAAAACAACTTTATTATCTTTAATGTCTTGAATAAAGAAAAAAAAAAAACGCCCAATCTGCATTGTCTGTCAAGAGTTTTCTAGCGAAGTACCGCAACCAAGTTTTGTTTTAGACCATCCACTTCGTTCTCCAAATCTTACGCCATGCGACAACGATATGTATCTTAAGCAGAAATCTGTATTAAAAGAAATCAGATTTGAGTTCTTTGAAACTGAGAGAGAGGAAGTGACATGCAGACAGGAGTTGAATATCATCATTGTTTGGAATAATTGAAGATTCGCATGAAGCGCCTTTTTAGGGATAGAAATATAGAGTATATTTAATGTGTTAATGTGTAAATCAGTAAGAAATCAAAACAAAATGTTTTACAGAGTCAGTTTTATTATTTAATAGCAGTTTTACAGCGTCAGTTTTATTTTTAATAGCCTTTTCCTAATTTAACAGTACAATCTTTGTATTTATATATATATAATCCATTGCACATAAAAGATTCACACCAAGAAAGAGAACTAAAAAAAAGTAAGAAACTTACATATGAAATTTACATATGAAAGTTATGTTAATTACTAAGTGATTGATAAATCAAACAAAATGATCTTTAAGGAAAAATTACAAATGAATAGGATTGAGTATCCTATAACATGAATGCATGATGTGATATGTCAACTGAGGCATAAGGCAACCAAGTGAATATCTTGAAGTCTCTCATTTCCCAGCTACGTGTAAACACGTGCCTAATTTCCAAATTTGTTGGCTAATCAACTTGTCGTCCTAAATGAGTCCATATATACTACATGTGACAAATCAAGAAATCAAGCATCTCAGGAAGATTGAAGATGAGGTAAAGGGAGGCAGTCCTGTGAAACCTTGCTGTGTGTGGCGGCATTATACTGTTGAAATGGCTCCTGGGAGGTCTTCCCATATGTGAACATACATTTGGTTGAAGAATGTTACGAACTTATACTTCTAGTCTGTCATGAGGTGCTGAGATCACTATTCGAGAGTGAATTGAAAGCCTACACATCAGTAGTCGCTGTACAAGCGACGTTCATCACCGCAACTATCACATATATACAATTGTCACTGCACAAATTGAATCTGAGTTCATCGCTAAAGAAGCATAGAGCTCCATTCGGTTGTAGAGTCCAATTTATCGATCAACATCACCACCACTCCAAACGACCTTCGACGGTAAGTGGGTGTCAAAGAAGTGCACGTAATGAGTTGCCGCGATACAAATTTATACAGTACCATGGTACTGATGGTACAATGACGACACGAGAGGCAATATACTGTCAAGCTGCTGCCTACGTATGGATAATGGATTATGAGACAGTTATTGCTATTCCAGCTTACCATTAGTTACCTTGACAGTGTTCTGTTGCGTCTCTCTGATGGTGGTGAAATCATGTAACAATCTTATCTTGTAAGAGTCCCAACATCTCCCTAACAGCCTAAGTGTGTAAAATAGTCAAAACAGCCTAATTGGCTGAATAAAATAGTCAAAAACAGCCTCTAGGTGTGGCTAAAATAGGGGTCAAAACAGTCTAGTGGTGAGATCTCTTGCCCTGGCTGACCACCCGGTTTTTATCATCATCAATGGTTCATTCCCTCTCAAACTCTGATGGCTCATCTATATTGTTCCGAATGGCATCCTAATGACATTTTTAGTTCCAAAAGCGTCTTCTCACGTAGATTAATCACACAAACATGCTCTATCTGAACTGTTTTATTTTCATACAGGGAGAACGATTTTCAACCCCTGAATGGCACATGTATGATCAATCTATACCTGCCATTTCTAATAATGCAATTATTCATGTGACAACGTTCAAACCAAGTTTCGTAATCAACTCACTTTTATTCTTTGGTGCAAGATGTATAATTGCAATGAGCTAGTATATATATCTACTGTTACTTATATATATATATATACTATATACAACTGTGATAACATGATATTGATGTTGTGTGTGTGTTGTGTGTGTGTGTGTGTAAAATAATTGTGAATTTGAAAATGAATGCGTCATAGACAAGGATGCTTTTCCAAATATCTTATTCTGAAAATAACACAGATGGAAAAATCAGTACGAATATAAGAATCTCATAAAATTTAAGAAGGATAAATACTAAATATACTCGTATGGGATGAAATTTTTAATGACCCTAGTCCTCTCCACCAAATGATTGGCTTCAATTCTTTACTATGTAACCATCATTCTTGCATTCGAATTTTATCAAGGATTACCCTATGTGCGATCTTGATAATATGTTCTACATGAAATTTAGTTTGTATACAGGTGTATTCAAAATTAGCGTAGTATATTGCTTGGAATTCCTTTTTATATATTTTTATATTTTTGTACATATGATCGAGATCTTCTAAGGAGCAGTTATCAAAATTTATTTTATCTAATATATATCATAATAAAAATTTATACGCAAGAAATTAGCTTTCTCACTTGTGCATCTTGTAGTAATTGAGACCGAAATGTATTATTGAATGAAGTAATTGATATGTTTGTTAGTTTTTTATGGAGGTGATAGTTATATATCTTTGTGCTCGTTATGCTATTTATAATTAACTTAAACTGTAAAACAAAACAACAAAAAAATACCTCACCGACAAGCAAGTTGTCTCGATGGGGAAAAAAATTAGCAGGCTAAGAAAATTATGTATAAAATAGAAAATGATTAAATTTAAAACAATTGATCGATTTACTTCAGAGTTATATAGTTATAGTAACGAGGCTAATAAGGTGTTGATTCCAACTCTAGCCTGATGAAAACTGCCACCAACGTGGCACAAAGCGTAATAAGCTCCTGGTGGTCTCAGCAGTACTCTTTAATGAGAGGTAAATTGTCGGTACAGATCATCATCATTCCTTCTTGGACTGCAGTCCCTTTTTCAAATAATTGATTCAGATCGATAGGGAGAGAGATTCTTTTGGCCGGAAGAAGTGTGTAACAATGCGTAAAGGATAGTTCATTTCAACACGTGTGAATATAGTCTGGCATTATTACAGTTCAGAAAATAAGGGAGGTACTGCAAAACGACGATAGCAAAACAAGTCTTATATTGTCGTCGACATACCGCTGTGCCTCAAGCCCTCTAATGACGACCAAAAAAGTGCGGTTTTAAGAGAAAAGGTCAACAGACTATATCTGCTGATCCGAGGGCTAGGTGTGGAATAAGAAAACACGATGTGGCACGCTGCCCTGAGCGTCTATAGAACGTCTTCGAGGATTGTCAGGACACAGTTAGAATCGAGGATTCCTCTCAACGCAATAGTCCTCAGTTAGCACCAATTCAACCTGATAGAACCAAACTACTGTAATCTAACTCGACAGTGCTAGAGAGTGAGGATGCGTTTTGAATGGTATAAAGTGTACGTGCAGGAATTTCTGCTCTGTCGGCCGTCTGTGATTGATTGGTGGTGGAACAAGCTGAGCTAGTTGCATGCTCTGATGATTGATAACGATGAATGACCTCCGTGACAGCGTGTATCTAACAACATACTTTTGTGCTCTGATCTGCACAAATGTGGCCCTGGTCTACCAGCTTACAACGTTGACGCTGAGTCTGTCATTCTCCACCCATTCTTTCCAACATTTTCTTATTCGCCTCAGGTTTGCTCCTACATATGACGATCATTTCTCAATTTACCCAATCTGACCTCTTTATCCAATGATACAGTCCCTTTTCAAACTGTGCATTTGCTCGTAAAGAACTACTTGAATCCTACGTCTGGAGACATTTTTCAGTTGTTGAATGGTATCCTAAATGCAATGCAATAAAATTAGACCATCAGATTGGAGAATGTTACATATATATTCCTGCTGGAAGTGCACGTTTTCCGATGCTCTTGTAGCCTCATTTTTATTCTTTAGACACAAATTTTAGTCATTTGTATATTCGGTCCAAATGTCTATCATCATGAAATTTAATTATATTCGGGTTACTCCTTTCTTTGAGCGTCGAACTTTTTATTTTTGTTACAGAGTGTAAATGCATGATCTTATTATTTTTTCTTTTTTTATAGCATTATACCGCTATTTATCTCTCTATTGTCTCCGAATTAGTACAGATACATATAACTTTGTACGCTAACACATATATCGTAACGAAACCCTTATTTATTTTTGGTCATAAACTAAGCGTTCCTCAATCTGGCAACAGTCAGAAAGTAGTCTACCTATTGTATGTATCATTATGAAAATTTGGCATTAGCATTTTATTGTGTATTTCAATTTAGCTGAAATTATATTATCGCTCCATTTGTTGTTAATCAAAAATGCCTTGCATTTATAGATATGACTGGAGCCATTGATGTAAATTTGAAATATGTCATATCTTGTAATGCTCTTATTCAAATGAACGTAAAATTTTGATAATACATTTGTGTGTATGATACGCAATATTTAACTTGTAACACTTTTCATAATTATCTTTTAATATTATCATATGTTGTATATAGTATATTTAAAATTTCTAAAAGTAAAAAAACTGAAATTTAATACTATAACTGTATATTTCAGTATAATTTGAAATATGCAATTCAAACTCTGACTGAATCAGAAATACATAATATATATGAGACGGAGAAAATTATCAGGTTTGACTAATAATATATCTTCTCAGAACCATAATATTAAAATACTTTTATAAAATGGCTATCAAAACCTCAACAAATGCTTTGCATAACATAAACTCTCAGATTGTTAACAGATTGGCATGAAACTTATAAAAGTATACTTTTTAAGACGTAATTACAAACATGTGGACTAGACCGTTCGGGCTGCCTCTTTGTACCATAGCTAATCATGATTGAACACTAGGACACAATAAGTCAATTTACAAAGAGACACTAGAACAATATTTACGGTCATTAACATCTCAATTATTATAACAAAAATTATTTATGCTTTCTAGCTACTTGAATGATTTATGCTTTCCCTGCACTTTAATCAATCGCCACTTTACCTTCTTCTTTCAACTCCTCCTTCAGCCCTTCTCTAACGCAATTTCAGTCGGAGTTGATGTTTCCTAACTCTCCTGCTTCACTTCATTTCTACCTGCTTCCTATCTACATATTCATGTTTCATTTGTTGGACGAAGGTTGTTTAGACAATCAGAATTTAAAATTAAAAGTCCCGGCAGGTTAGTGAAGAGAAACTGCACAATAGCCAATGTCACAAACATATTGTAGTGAGGACTATATTTTTATATATAGAGTATGATATTTTGCATACGATTGTTTTTATTTGGAAAATTGTTTACAGTTCTCAGATAAATTTCAAATTGCTTTTAAATGACGATCAGTAAGATTAACAGACATTATTACTTTACTTGCATACAAAAAATATATATTAGTTAATATGAGATACAAATGATAAATTACTTTCTTTTTATAAAACGATACCTATCATCTTTCTATGTTATACGCTTAATTCATAATTCTGTACAAATAATAAAAGCTATATAGTTATTAACAAAAAATTCATCTAATATTCTTAGAAGAAGAGAATTGATGTGAAATTTTCAAGGCTAAAGGAAGGTCTCTAAAACTAATTTCATTTTACAAAACATTACAAATATATACTGAGAAATTACAGGTCACGTTTATGCATGAATAAAGCAGGTGAGATTGTGTGCAATATCCATTGTCAGTTCTACACGTCAGAGGCAAAAAGTTTTTATTTGCCATGTCCGACTACTTGTCAACGAGTTCTTTCAAGCCTCGCTGTCAATGGGGTTGTCTTCAGCAAAGAATGATGTTTCTTATGAAACAAAAATACTTTACGAATTTCTCTAAGGTAAATTTAGTATTTCCATAAGTAAAACTCTATATATATTCAATTTTACTCATATTTATATATTTGTCATAAGTGTGAATGCTTGGAAAAATAATATATATATATATATAATTTTTAATATACTATTATATTTTTAATATATATATATATATATATATATATATGCATATAAATTCCTCCACTTCTTATGATTAAATGTGAATAAATGCTTATATCCATACATTACAAAAAATCTTAATTCAGGATCTTAAAGAACAATATGAAAATATTTCTATCAAATTCAATCATCATACATAAAAACATTTGACGTTATTACCTTAAAAATTGTAAACTTACTGAAAATCATATCTTCCGGAAATGGATTTAAAGTTAAAACTTGATCAGAAACTAACAGATAATGCTGATAATTAAATACTTATAACAGAAATTGTGTACATGTAGCCCGTACAGCTAAAATGGAAGAGTAGCTTTACTTAGGGAAGATTTTAAATTTTTTAATGGGTAAATAAAAAAAAATTTGGTATTTTCGAAATTCGGAGTTCTTATCGTAGTCGGATACATTAAATTAATGATAAAGAAAAGTTAATTATGCCACTAAACCAGAGGAAACAAATATATAGTATTATGGTACTCTCCAATGATGAACTCTCAGATACATATGAAACTCATCGAATAGGCTTCATGGGGAAGAACACACATGTGTAAAGAATCTAGAATCTAGAAAATGATATTAATACACCATACTACAAAATACATAAAAATCCTTTTGTTGTATTCCTAATTTTATATAAACAATATCAAATGAAACACGGTGCATCTAAAAAAGTTATTTTTTTGAAACCAATGGTCAGTTCTAGGTTAAACTCAAGTATAGGTTGATCTGATAGACCTGCAGTCACAGGAATGATGAATATAAGTTCATTGATGTTGTATTATATCATGTTAACGAAGTTTATCTAGCTACGACCTTAGAAACTAACGACAGCTAGAAAAAGTAGCATATCACCGTCTTTAAATATTTTTAACATTTTGGTGCCCCAGTTGTATTGCATTCAGATAAAGTTAGGGAATTCAATAATCAAGTCATATCTAAAATTAGCTGAGTGGTAAGCCGTTGGATAGTTCATCCGAAAAATCGTCACTTTAAACTTAAGGCCTACAAAGGGTCAATCAGGCTACAGAATATGTAAACATGAGATAAGACGATAACGATTCAGATATGTGGTCAGATGGTTTAATTCCCTCTGTTCACATTGCAAGAACATACTTTTTATACCATAGAAATATGCCAAAGTCCATATGTAGCTATGTTATGAAAGTTAAACCAAAAGAGACATAGCATCAAGTCATCTTTTGTCTGGCTATGAAATCAGCTAAATATTGAAACTCAGAAGAACTGTTTGAAGAAAATCTGAACAATATCTGATACTCGTTCCATTGGTAGAGAAAAGTATCGAAATTAGCTTAAACTACCACACTCTTCATATCAAGCCCTGACTAAACAACATTGATTTATTTCTTTAAAGAACGGACGCGAAAAGATAATCTTTAAAGTAAGAAAGAAAAATTTTACGAACCCAAAAAGAAAGATTCCCTCCTGCTCAAATCGGTGATACTTGCGCAATAAGTTCATGATTCAATAGCGTCGTACAAATACCGAAATGTAGTTATGAAGTTTGTGTGTTGGAATAGAAGACTCCTAATTTTATACATTAGAAAACAAAATGATATCAAGACAATTTTATACTCTTAATCAGTTAGTAATTTGTAAAAGAAAAGCCATTCTTTTTCATAGATCATAAATTCATCTCAAGAAATGTCGCTGAGAGAAACCACTGCAAGTAGGAGTGCATATATTCTAAATGGTCAATGCAAAAAGAAATATTTCACTAAAAATGCAAGTGCAGACAATAGGAACTCTTTATCGAAGTTTAAATAATTATATATCAATTTAAAGTGTGCAACAAAATGTATAATATAACATAAATAATATAATTAAGTTTAAATGTGGTATTTTCTGTTATCAAAAATTTGTCCTTTTTAAGTTTAATCAGTTCCATCTGCTATCTCTATAAGCTTTTCCAAATTTTGATATACATCATTCATAATATGTTTTAATAATAAAATAGATAAAAAAGTAAGAAAAATATTTTTAGACCTCAACTAGATATAGCAAATGTATTGTATATACTGATGATATGATATTTCAGGAATATAATCAATATTCGTTCTTTCAATAGGTATTGGTTATATGTTGACAATCCTCAGTGAGTCGAACTTTCTGCTATATATATATATATATATATATATATATATATGATGTGTGTGTGTGTGTCGTAGTCAGTCTCTATGGTTTAACTAATAGCACTCATTTATTCGAGGAATATTCTTTTTAAAATGAATTGACAAAATTAATGTACAAATTTTTTACTGTTTTTTATTTTCATGAGCTTCAACTAAATGCTAATTTTCTTTTTTTTCAATGTTTGATGATATTTTCAAATCTCAAAATAGATTCTAAAATTATTTTTAAGAAGTTTAATATGATTTAAAACAATAAAATAATAAATCTTTTCTTTCTTTTTTCTTCTGAAATGGCCTTTTTGGAAAAATATTTTAAAATTATTTTGTAAATAAAGAAGAATAAGTCCTTAAAATGTATCCTGATTATAACCAACAGACTAGAAATATTATGTCATAAACAAAAACATAAATTTGTTTATCCTGAAGAATAATTAAAAATAATTTTCTAACTATCAATATATTTTATTAGTAAGGTATCCTCCTACCTTGAAGACGATTGAAATAACAGAAAAATATTAATGTTATATATTATACTATAAAGATGTGGCTAAGAAGCTAAAAAAATACATTGTAATCCTGCATAAATTAAAAATTGTTGTATGATTTTCATGCTCAAAAAATACATGAAAATAGCATAAATAACACTTGCGCCAAAACACCAAATTGAAATTGAAATCAGAAATATTTCAAGTTACTCAATTTGTATTATGATGAATTGAATCTAATTTAAAATTTGAGCCTCTCATCTAATTATAACACTGAAAATTAAATAGTTATAGGAAGTGCGTACTTTAACATACGAAGACATACAAATTTATGAAAGTATGACTTTCATCATCAATAAAATGCAAAGTAATCGCATTATAACTGAATGTCGAGGTCCAGTCCCTAATTCACTTTCATAGAGTATTCCATGAGAAGTTTCATAACAGTATATACAACTTTTTTCAATACGGCTCTTTGCACTGGAAGCAAATAAATACAGGAAAATCTTGATTTTTGAGAAAAAACTGAAATACATTTCAACCTCAGAATTACTTACAATACAATTTTAACATTACATGCCTGATTTCCAAAGTTCACTATGTATTACTTAAATAAGTTATTCTTTTTTTCTTCCTTTAAAAACCCCTTTTTAAGTAACGTTCTACATTACATATAACGCGCAATTCTCTGATCTGATTGTAATCAACTTTTGTATCCTTTACAAATAAGTAGACCGCATTTCAATGTTCAACTTATTTAAGACTTTAAGCGTTGAGTCCTTTCACAATTATATAATTACATAATAATGACCCATATCACACTCTTTCAAACAAACACAAAAACTTCCGTAACTTTTTATTATATTACAGAATAAAAATATTCATTTGCATTTTGACTTGGGAAATTTTTGTATTCATGTCAGAAGATATTTTGAGAGCAATATTACGTAAAAACTATCAATGAAAACGAACATTAGTTCCATTTCTGGTACCTGAATGCTACTTGTTTTAAAATTGAGTTTACTAGATTTTTATTTTGTTACTCTAAGCTTCTACTTATGAACAAAGGACACTTGATAATAAGTTTCTTTAAAACGAAATAATATATCAAAAATTCAGTATCCTCTCAATGAGTATAAAAGTAAATGTATACCACTTGACATGGTTGAAATTGAGATTGCCTTTAAAGCACTTCCAAACATATCGTACGAGTAATTTAAGGGTTTCATATATCAAGACAATCAAATTATATTTAGAAATTATTTGCTATAAAGTTAAAATTGATATCTTTCATGAGTAAATGTAAATGAAAAATAAAGAGATTTGTTGATATTAATTCTTATACAGTTACGAGAAAATCTCGTTATATTTTTCATCCAATTTACATTACATATCACATTTATATGTTAAAAGATACATTATGAACAAAAATTGTTGGAAAAAGAGGAATATTTTACATAACTTGTGTGGGGACCATAACTTCATAAATACTTATTTTTGATTATCTAAATTAAAGAAATTTGTATTTAATCCTGAACCGGGTATATCGAATAAAATTATTAGGAACAAGAATATTTTAGTTAATTATTCTCATTCAATGTAATATGTATACAACAACAGATGGGAAACTGGAAATACATTTTTAACTATATTTTCATTCGATTTTATCTACTTTGGTATTTCAAATAAAAGAAGATTAAATTTCCATTTTAGGATTCACATAGATAGTATTTGCATGAAATATTCTTTTGTGGAGAAAAATATTCGAGAAAAATTAATGTAAATTTATTACATATGGCTCTTCTGACAGCACAACATTATACTGGATATTGGCCATTATGAGAATAGATGTAATATCCAGTGCGATCTGTCATTACCATATGATAAAGCCTTTCATTGACCGTGGCAATGTCAGAAGAGATGCACAGAAAATTGAGATGATAAGATAGTAGAAAAAGTAAGATTATTTTTCTCTCATTGAAGAAACATAAATGTTATGTGTACCCCTATATCGGAAATAATAACATAGAAATGACATATATTACTTATAATTTCAAGGAACATGATAATAAGTTTTTCTTGTGCTAATATATATTTAGGCTCATTTAAATGTAGTATAAGTACTTGAGGTTATGAATCATAGATATTTCTTCCTTAAGCCCAATAAAGTGAGATATATGAGGATTATATTATTACTAAGGGAATATCAAAACTAGGGCCCACAATAACTATTTATTTCTTACATTCTTTATAATTCTAAATCATTTTATATATTAATAGTGTTGTGCAGTATGAATTTCAAATATTTCCTTTAAATTGTATACCTCCTCAACCAAAAATATGGAGAAGTTACTAATCAAGAAGTCAATTAAAATATGACAATATAAAGAATAATGAAACTGTTAGTAAATTAACAGGGGAATTGTACTTCTTTCTATAAAAGAAATCATCTAAGGAAATAAAGCAGAAATATAATGATTCATTAAGTTAATTTTAATTTTAATTTCTATGAATAAAAAGTACTGATATTTATATAATATTAACTTATTATAAGACAAATTAACAATGTGTGTTAATAATAGAAAAATGAAACATACTGTGTAAGAAAAGTGATTGAAAGGATATTTTTCTGTATGAACATTTTGAAATTACTGTATTTTACTTATGTGACTAAGTATGTTTCTCTTTATATTATCAATATATTGTGGTTCCGACAAGTTATTATTCTCAACAGCCGGTAGAACTATTATAATATTATATTATAAAAGCAATTTGTTTTGTTGAATAGCAAAATAATTTAAGCTATTGTTAATACAACTTGAATTCATACATAGAAAGAAATTACTATTGTAACACTATACCACCTATTTATTTTGACAGAAACCTTCTAAATAAAAAGAACTGTTGTAAGCGGTAGCTTCTTTTTATAACTGGTTCACTAATTTCAAGAGATTTTCTTAGTAAAATATCTTCACTTATATAAAGCGAAACTAATAAGTATAAGTATTAAATGTATGTTTTGAAACAGGTGTTCTAACAGATCATATAAGAATAAGAAAATAAAAATAAAAATATCTAAATGGAATAAATAACATTTCTAAAATATAAAGAAAAAGTAAGAAAATTTTATGTTTTTCAATGATACATCCGTCAATCAATACATACATACCACCATTATCAGATTCTAAACATTTCTTCGAAATATATATCTTAATTTGAAGAAGTTGAATTTATTGAGTATACTTTAGATCGTGAGAAATTTATCTACATTAATAGATATTTGATTAAGTTTAAAATACACAAATAATCATGCTGCTTTATATAACCCACAAACTATTTTGTTTTTCGAATTTATGATCGCCTGATTTCCGAAAACAATGTAATCGATTTAAAATATAGAAATTAACTACAGCGGAAATAAATGAAGGTTTTTATTATCAATGAAAACTCTAAATAAATATTTTTATGACTAACATATTGGAAGATATTTGTGCAATGAATATATTTAAAATAGTCAATACTAGTTTTAAGCTCCAATACAACAGAAAAATACTTACTACTTATTTACACGAGAAAGCCTAAAACTGTGAAACAGACTTAATAATATATTGAGGGATTAAACCAATTGTAGAAAAATGATTCCAGAAAGTACTTTGTGGTCATGTTTTCTTAATTTTAAATAAAAATATTACGTATAAGAGTTTTTAGTAATTTTTACGAATGCAAACTTCATACAAACATGACAATTGTTGGTTCTACATACTGCAGCATATGATATCAATACTATAGATTAGCCATTTATGAAAGGTTTGCTAATAGTTACTCTTGATGAATATCAATGACCCAACACTTATGAAAAATTTACGGGTGATTTATAGTGTACATACAAGCCTATTTTATGCATAAGTAGATTTTGAGATTCCATTTGGACACGGATATTATATAGGACAAAGGTTTCAAATAGTTATTCTGATAAGTATGATTCCATTTTCAATTGCTCATAATTCATTAATACTCAAAATATATGCTCATCCCCAATGTACTGTATTTCTTCCAGTTGTTGTGATCAAAATGTAAAATATTTCATGTAAGTATATTTTATAAATATATATATAGGCAGTTATTCTTTTCTGAGACGTTATAAATGAAAAGTGAATGACTCTTTGAGAACGAATGAATAACTAGATGTAGTCACATCATATACTGTGAAGCAGGAAAATTCGACTCAATGAGAACTTATTTCTTCATATTTTTCATCTTCAGATTTCAAACCTTGAATATCCACTGCATAAAAATGTCACACCACCCCAATGTTTAATTTTTCAAAGTCTTCTACATTAAACCTCTATGTAACGAAATAATAATACGTAACAAAAATCTGTTCAAATTTGGAAAAATTATTTCATATAATTATTTCATTCAATATTTTGCATTTAGATATTTATTTAAAAACATATAAATTGGATTAAAATTAGTCAGAAATTATTTCCAACACCAACGTCTGGGCTATAATTTACATTGAAATTCCCCTCTTATAACATAAAAGCGCAAACATGTTTGACGCAGTATGTCTTATTATTTCTCTAAACTGAAAACAAAATAGAAGTTGAAGGATTTGAAATATGTCATAAAAATGTACGGAAATTTGTATTAAATGCTATTCATATAATTAAACACCAACCACTTACGTTATCATATGTAAATATGAAATTTTAATTATTAAGATAAGATATTTTTAAAAGATTAAATTTTTAAGACATTACTATTCATTGCATATTAAAAATATATGTAAAGTAATGATTTGGTTTATATTTGAGTTTTATTTCAAATCCAAAATAAGAAATTTAAATATTTTATAATTTTGAAAACAAAAATAAACTTATTATTCAAGATTTTAGAATTATTGTAAGAAATTCCAGTTGTGGTTTCACTTTCAAATTTTAAAAATTTGGCATCAATTTTATAATGTCTCGAAATTAAATGATTTGGTTAGGAAAGTGCGTGTTTCCATAGAATATTTAAAGAATGCTCATATATATTTTAAATATACATCCTCCAGAATACAAAAATCTTCTCTAGTCTTAATTTTCTCCTAACTTATAGAATGGTATGTCTTGGCTTGATAATGGTAAGACTGATTCTATCTGTCTTTCTCGCACTACTTAAGACAGTTCCCTGAGGAAGAGTTTCCCTAGATGTTCACACCTAGACTTCATAGGAAACTGATCCCTGAAGCCTAGCTCTTAAGCAATTGTTCTGCTTTACATCAAAGAAGAAGAAATTTTTAGAAAGATCTAATTTCATACCAATTTTCCTTTCTCTGATGTCGTTTCTTTTTATTTTGTCTCTGCAGTAGTAAATACTTTCTCATTTATTTTCCCACACAACTCTAAATCTGAACATTGGCCATGAAAATAGTGGATAATCTGTCTTAGGAAGTGTAAGTGTATTTCCCATTTTCGCTTTAGTTAGAAGCTTATGAAATGTTAATTTGATGTTTCCAGCTGTTTGCTCTACAATAACTTATTGTGATGAGCTTTAATAAATGAATCCTGATAAACGCTTGTGACTTGCTTTACTAGTTTATTTAGTTTCTCTCTCTGGGTGCGTGTTTATACAAGCTAAATTAAAACTTACATTTGTTATCAGATTCCTGCATTAATAATTTATCAATCCTCTATGAGAACAGTTAGGTATGTATTGTTCAGGCTTAAAATAAACAATGTGTTTTCTTTAGTATCGTTAGTTGTTAACAAAGCTTTTAAAAACAATTTAAAAGATTTCTTAAGATGAATATTTACCAATTGAAACTTTTTCTTCTTAACTATTGAGGACCAGGATTTATTATATATAACATATATATATATATATAGCACAAGTAATTCATTGAATTTTCAAACTCAAAGAAAACCAGCAAAATGTAACAAACATTTTAATAAATATTTAACAAATATAAAATCTCCTCTATAAAAACGAAAATATAAAAATTGGCTTAAAAATGTGATTTATTTCCATAAATGAATCCTCGATTTATGTAAATTAGAATATAAATATTACAAAGAATAAAAATGCATTTATATTACTATGTTTTCTTTAGAGTAACATTGATATAATAGAAAGAGAGAATGAAGGTTTGAGTTGCAAGATTAAAAGAATGTTTAGTATTGATATTGATATTTCACTAATTATTGGCTTGTAACACCCTATGAACTATGTCAGATGTGTAATACTTTCTTGATAATCTATAGATATGGCTGAAGAAGTGTTTTCGTCTATTTACATGATATAAAAATATGTTCCATTCTAAAGATCTATTATCAGGTGTTTCTCAATTGACTCTGTTTGTTGAACTGGAGTGGACAAGCGATGACACAAATTATTGATCAAAGTGAAATGGGAGCGTTATAACTTTTGTATGAATGAAAAACTTTCTATGATTTCCTGCAAAATAATGTTTTATTGTCTCTGCATATAAGAATATATAAAATTTAGTTCAATAATAATACAATTAGGGAATCTACATTTACTTCTGTTAAAATTGTAGATTTCTGGCATATTTACACTTTTATTACATAAAGAAATAATCTCATTGGGGTGCATTTGTGTTGAGGAAAAAGCAACGAAGGATAGCAACATTGTGAAAGTTTTAATAAAAGCATTTAGTACTTGTTGTTTTACTCTTATAAATAGGGAATGTATTTATTTCGTGAGACATACAATAATTAAGTAAAGCATTTCATAAGAATTCATTTATTTAAGTTTTAACTATCTATTTTTGGTCCATAAATACAATATGAAAAATAGAATATTGTACACCACTTTTTATGAATAACTCGATAAGAATAATTTCCACAATCTGAAGTTTAACAAGTACAAAAAGTAATCACACACATTAATAATTCGCAATATTTAAGAAGCTTTATATATAACAAAGATGGCCCACACTTCTTTAAACTATAATTTTATCTTAGAAATAAAATGGTGATATTTTATTTGTAATTTTGCAAAGCCTATGTCAATGAGAAATATTAACATATGATTGAAAATCATTACTATTGAGAATTAAAAATCAAGAGATATTATGAGATTCAGGAGATTAATTTTACACTAGCAATACGTAACTGAACGAAGCATACCA
>BMAW01023688.1:275999-313152 GCA_019974015.1 Nephila pilipes | reverse complement strand
TTTTTTTTTAGTTCTCTTTCTTGGTGTGAATCTTTTTATTGCAATGGATTATATATATATATATATATATATATATATATATATATATATATATATATATATATATATATATATATATAATCCATTGCAATAAAAAGATTCACACCAAGAAAGAGAACTAAAAAAAAAATTAAACATACATATGAAATTTACATATGAAAGTATTACGTTAATGTACATAAGTATTTTGATAAATCAAAGCAAAATGATCTTTTTCTTAGGAAATATTACAAATGAATAGAGATTTTAGTATCGTATAACATGAATGCATGATGTGATATGGTCGAGCATTGAGGCATACAAGTCCAGAATGATGTCCTGAGACGTCTCATTTCCCAGCTGCTGTAAACGTGCCTTTAATTCGACCAAATTTGTTGGCTAATCTACTTGTCGTCCTTAATGATCCCATATATACTCAATCTGTGACAAATCAAGAAATCAAGCATCTCAGGGTAGATTGAAGATGTAAGGGAGGCAGTCCTGTGAAAACCTGGCTGTATGTGGGCGAGCATTGTACTGTTGGAAATGGCTCCTGGGATATCTTCCCTGATTGGTAACACATTTGGTTGAAGAATGTCACGAACATACCTCTAGTCTGTCATGGTGCTGAGGATCAATATTGGAGGTGAATTGAAAGCCCATAACCTCACATCAGTGTGCTGCTGTCCAGCGACGTTCATCACCATCACATATATACAATTGTCATCACTGCACAAATCGAATCTAGATTCATGGCTAAAGATAGTATGACTCCATTCGGTTGTAGTCCAATTCTATCGACCGTAACACCACTCCAAACGGACTCGACGGTAAGTGGGTGTCAAAGAGAGTACACGTAATGGGGGCCGCGATACCAAGCTTTCTACAGCCAGGTGGCTAGCCATGGTACGAACTGACACAGAGGCATATACTGTAGCTGCTGCCTACATATGGATAATAGATTATGAGACAGTTATTGCTATCCCTGCTTGCCGTTGATTACCTTTTCAATCATTGTTCTGTTGCGGTCTCTCTGAGCGCGGTAAACATGTAACAAATCTCTATCTTGTCCACTAGTCCCAACATCTCCTCACAGTAAAGTCAAAACAGCCTAAGTGGTGATCTACTTGCCGAGCTGACCATCTGGTTTTTATCATCAATGATTATTCTCCTCTCAAACTCTGACAGCTCTATATATATATGTGTGTGTGTGTGTGTAACATTTTAGTTGATATATATATATATATATATATGTGTGTGTGTGTGTAAAATAAATTGTATTGAATTTGAAAATGAATGTGTCATATTGACAGGATGCTTTTCAAATATCTTATTCATGTAATAATAACACAGATGGAAAAATCAGTACCGATATAAGAATCTCATAAATTTAAGCCATGATCAAATACCTAAAATATACTCGTATGGGATGAAATTTTAATGACCTAATTCCTCCACCAAATGATTGGGTTCAATTCTTTACTATGTATCATTCTTGTATTTCGAATTTTATCGGATTCATACAATGTGCGAATGACTTGAAATAATGTTCTACACGAAATTTAGTTTTGTATACAGGTGTATTCAAAAATTGCGTAGTTATTGCTTGGAATTCCTTTTTATATATTTTTATATTTTTTGGTAATATGATCGAATCACTTAAGACAGTTATCAAAAACTTTATTTATCTAATATATATCATAATAAAAATTTATATATACCAAAAATTATTTCTCACTTGTGCATCTTAGTAGTAATTGAAGCCGAATATTAGTTAAATGAAGAACTTGATATGTTTGTTAGTTTTTATGAGTGATGTATAATTATATATTTTGTGCTTGTATGCTATTTTATTAATTAACTAAACTGCAAAACAACAACAACAAAAAAGACCCACCGAGAAGGAGTTGTTCGTTGGGGAAAATATTAGTGGTTAAGAAAATTATGTATAAAATAGAAAAATGATTAAAATTTTAAAACAAATTGAATGATTTACTTCAGAGTTATATAGTTATAAAGTCACGAGCTAATAAGGTTTTGACCTACCTCTAGCCTGGATGAAAACTGCCACTCAACGTGGCACAAAGTGATAAAGCTCCCTGGTGGTCTTCAGCAGTATTTCTTGTGAGATTTGCTAAAATTGTCGGTACAGATCATCAACATTCCTTCTTGGATGCAGTCCCTTTTTCAAATAATTCCGACATGATCGATAGGAGAGAGATTTTGTTGGCCGAAGAAGTGTATGACAATGTGAAAGATAGTTCATTTCAACACGTGCTGAATATAGTCTGGCATTATCTAGCAGAAAAATAAGGCCAGGGTACTGCAAAACGGACGATAGCAAAACAAGTCTTATATTGTCGTCGACATACCGCTGTGCTCCAAGTGTCCCTCTAATGACGACCAAAAAGTGCGGTTATTAAGAGAAAAGGCAACTTAGACTATATCTGCTGATCGAGGGCCTAGGTGGCGTGGAATAGAGAAAACACGATTGGCACGCTGCCCTGAGCGTCTATAGACACGTCTTCGAGGATTGTCAGGACACAGTTAGAATCGGGATTCCTCGCTAAACGCAATACGTCCTCAGTTAGCACCAATTCAACCTGATAGAACCAAGCACTACTGTAATCTAACTCGACAGTGTGCAGATGGGAGTGGCAGGTGGCGTAGCGGTCGGTACGTGCGTAGATTTCGCTCTGTCAGCCGTCTGTGATTGATTGTGGTGGACATTGCTGAGCTAGTTGCACGTCTGATGATTGATAACGATGAATCAGGCCCTGTGACAGCTGATCTAACAATTACTTTGTGCTCCTGATCTGCTGTGGCCCTAGGTCTACCGCTACTAACTTGACGCTGAAGTCTGTCATTCTCCACCCATTCTTTCCAACATTTTCTATTCGCCTCATTGCTTCGACCCATATGACGATCATTTCTCCAATTTACCCAATCTGCCTCTTTCAATCCAATGATACGTCCCTTTTCAAACTGTGACAGTTGCTCGTAAAGAACTTGAATCCTACGTCGAGACATTTTTTCAGTTGTTGAATGGTATCCTAAATCGCAATGCAATAAAAAAATTAGACCATCAGATTGAGAATCGCTTCATATATGCTCCTGCTGAGTGCGCAGTTTCGATGCTCTGTAGCTCTCATTATTTATTCTTTAGACACCAAATTTTAGTCATTTGTATATTCGGTCCAAATGTCTATTCATACGAAATTTAATTATATTCGGGTTACTCCTTCTTTGAGCGTCGCTTTATTTTGTTACAGAGTGTAAATGCATGATCTTATTCACTTTTTTTTTGCTTTACCCAATTCGTTATTTAAAATAATTAATCACCCCGATTTATCTCACTATGTCTGCAATAATACAGATACATATAACTGTACCATACCTGTCAAACATCCTTATATATTCAAGAAAATATTTAATTTTTGGGTCAAACTAGGCGTTCCTAATCTGATACAGTCAGAAAGTGGTCTACTAATTGATATTATCATTGATGAAAGGATTTAAATTAGCATTTTTATTAACAATTTGATCAATTTAGCTGCAAATTATATTATCGCTCCATTTGTTGATTAATACAAAATATATTGCCTGCATTTTAATAGAATATTATCATAATTGATTGATAAATTCATGAAATATGTTTATATCTTCCTGTAAATGCACTTCATTCAAAAGAAATCGATAGCAAAATTTTGATAATTGTTAGTGTATGACTACGCAATACTGATTCTAAAGGCTTGTAAAACTAATCTTTTTTTTCATAAATTATCATTACTTGAATACTTTAATACGCAATTATGTGTGTGTATATTAAGTATATTTAAAAATTTACTAAATGCATTACAAAAGAAAAAAAACTGAAATTTAATACTATAACTGTATATTTCAAGTATAATTTGAAATATGCAATTCAAATACTGACTGAATCAGAAATAATATATATGGACAGGAAAATTATCATTGGGTTTGACTTAAATAATATATCTTCAGAACCATAATATTAAAATACTTTTTTTTTATAAAATGGACATCAAAACCTCAAGCAAATGCTATTGCATATAAACTCTCAGATTGTTAACAGATTGGCATGAAACTTTATAAAAAGTATACTTTTAAGACGTAATTACAAAACATGTGAAGCTAGACCGTTCCGGGCTGCCTCTTGTGCCATAGCTAAATTCAATGATTGAACACTAGGACACAATAAGTCAATCAAAGAGACACTAGAACAATATTTACGGAATTAATTAACTTCTAATTATTATAACAACAATTATTTATGCTTTCCTGGGCCTACTTAATGATTTATGCTTTCCTACACCTTTAATCCAATCGCCTATTTCAACCTCTCTTTTCAACTCCTCCTTCAGCCTCTCTAACGCGACTTTCAGTCGGAGTTTATGTGTTTCCTAACTCTCCCGCTTCACTTCATTTCTACCTGCTTCCTATCTACATATTCATGTTTCATTTTTGGTTGGGCGAAGGTTGTTTAGCAAAAGCAATCAATTTAAATTAAAAGTCCCCAAGGTTAGTGAAGAGAAACTGCAAATAGCCCAATGTCACAAACATATTGTAGTGAGGATCATATTTTAATATAGAGTATATAATTTTTGCATACGATTATTTTTATTTGAGAAAATTATTTACAGTTCTCAGATAAATTTCAAATTGCTTTTAAATGACGATGGAAAGATTAACAGACATTATTACTTTCATTGCATACAAAAAATATATATTAGTTAATATGAGATACAAATGATAAATTACTTTCTTTTATAAAACGATACCTATCATCTTTCTATGTTATATGCTTAATTCATAATTCGTAATAAATAATAAAGTATATAGTTATTAACAAAAAATTCGTCTAATATTCTTAGAAGAAGGGAGAAATTAGTATTGAATTTTTCAAGAGAATAAAGGAAGGAATTCTCTAAAACTAATTTCATTTCAATAAACATTACAAATATTATACTGAGAAATTACAGGTCACGTTTATGCATGAATAAAGCAGGTGAGATTAGTGTGCAATATCCGTGTCACGTTCTACACGTCAGAGGCAAAAAAGTTTTAATTTGCCATGTCCGACTACTTGCACGAGTTCTTTCAAGCTCGCTGTAATGGGGGTGTTGTTTTCAACAAAAAGAATGATGTTTTTCTTATGAAACAAAAATACATTTACGAATTTCTAAGGTAAATTTAGTATTTCCATAAGTAAAACTCTATTATATTCCAATTTTACTCATATTTATACTATTTGTCATAAGTGTGAATGTTGGAAAAAAAATTATATATATATATATATATAATTTTTTTTAATATATATATATATTTTTTAATATATATATATATATATATATATATACATATAAATTCCTCCACTCTTATGCATTAAAATGTGAATAAATCCGCTTATATACCATACATTACAAAAATCTTAATTCAGGATCTTAAGAACAATATGAAAATCATTTCTATCAAATTCAATCAATACATAAAAAAAAAACATTTGAGTTATTACCTTTCAAAAATTGTAAACTTGCTGAAAATTATATTCCAGGAAATGGATTTAAAGTTAAAACTTGATCAGGAAACTAACGAAATGTCTGATATTAAAATACTTATAAACTGAAATCTGTGTACCGTAGCTACAAATGGAAAGTAGCTTTACTTAGGGAAGATTTTAAATTTTTTAATGGGTAAATAAAAAAAAATTTGGTATTTTCTCCGAAATTCGAGTTCTTATCGTAGTCGGATACATTAAAAATTAATGATAAAGAAAAGTTAATTATGCCACTAAAACCAGGAGAAACAAATATATAGTATTATGGTACTCTCTCTAATGATGAACTTCTCAGTATACTATATGAAACTCATACCAGAATAGGCCATGGGGGAAGAACACACATGTGTAAAGAATCTAGAATCTAGAAAATGATATTAATACACCATAATACAAAAATGTTACATAAAAAATCCTACTGTTGTATTCAATTTATATAAACAATATCAAATGAAACACAGTGCATCTAAAAAAAGTTATTTTTGTGAAACCAATGGTCAGTTTAGAGTTAAACTCAAGATATCAAGTTGATCTGATAGACCTGCAGTCACACGGAATGATGAATATAAGTTCATTATGTTGTATTAATATCATTTAACGAAGTTTATCTAGCTACGACCTTAGAAAACTAAGACAGCTGAAAAAGTAGCATATCACCGTCTTCAAATATTTTTAACATTTGGTGCCCCAGTTGTATTGCATTCAGATAAAGTTAGGGAATTCAATAATCAAGTCATATCCTAACAATTAGCTATGTGGTAAGCCGTTAGGATAGTTCATGGAAAACATCGTCACTTTTAAACTTAAGGCTCAACTTAAAGGGTCAATCAGGATATACAGAATATGTTAACTACATGGATGAACGATAACGATTCAGATATGTGGTCAGATGATTTACCCTCTGTTCAATTTGCCAAGAACAGTACATACCATGAAGAAATATGCCAAAGTCCATATGTAGCTATGTTATGAGTTAAACCAAAGAGAGACATAGCATCGTCATCTTTGTCTGGCTATGAAATCGCAAATATTGAAACCGAAGAACTGTTTGAAGAAAATCTGAACAGTGTCGATACCGAAGTGTCCATTGCTGAGAGAAAGTATCGAAGATTAGCTTCAAACTACCACATCTTCATATCAAGCCCTGACTAAACAACGTGAGTTAATTTCTTTTAAAAGAACGGACGCGAAAGATAATCTTTTAAAGTAAGAAAAGAAAATTTTACGAACCTCAAAAAGAAGATTCCCTCCTGCTCAAATCGGTGATACTGTGCGAAAATAAGTTCATGATGTCAATAGCGGTCGTACAAATACCCGAAATGTGTTGGTGGTTGTTGTTGGAATAGAAGACTCCTAATTTTATACATTAGAAAACAAAAATGATATCCTCAAGCAATTTTATACTCTTAATCAGTTAGTAATTTGTAAAGAAAAGCTACTTTTTTTTTTCATAGATCATAATTCATCTCAAGAAATGTCGCTGAGAGAAACCACTGCAGAAGTAGAGTGCTAGGTTATATTCGCGGTCAATGCAAAAAGAAATATTTCACTAAAAAATGCAATTGCAGACAATAGGAACTCTTGCGAAGTTTAAAGTACTATATCAATTTAAATTGGTGCAACAAATGAAATAATATAACATAAATAATATAATTAAGTTTAAAATTGGTATTTTCTGTTATCAAAAAATTCTGTTCTTTTTAAGTTTAACAGTTCCATCTGCTATCTCTATAGCTTTCTCCAATTTTGATATACATCATTCATAATATGTTTTAATAATAAAATATAATTTAAAAAAGTAAGAAAAAAAATATTTTTTAGACCTCAACTAGAGCAAATGTATGATTGTTGACATATACTGGTGATAGCCTGAATATTTCAGAATATAATCAAATATTCGGTCTTTCATCGAGGTATTTGGTATATGTTGACAATCACCAGTGAGTGTAGACTTTCTGCATATATATATATATATATATATATATATATATATGTGTGTGTGTGTGTGTGTGTAGTTCTATGGTTTAAAGCTCTAATAGCACTCATTTATTCGAGGAATATTTTTAAAATGAATTGAAATTAATGTAATAAATTTTTTTACTGTTTTTATTTTTCTCTGTTAACTAAATAAACTAATTTCTCTTTTTTTTCAATGTTTGATGTATATTTTTTTTCAAATCTCAAAATAGATTTAAAATTATTTTAAGAAGTTTAATATGATTTAAAACAATAAAATAATAAATCTTTCTTTCTTTTTTTTTCTTCTGACAATGGCCTTTTATTTTGGGAAAAACAATTTAAAATTATTTTTTGAATAATAAAAGAGAATGAGTCTTTTAAATGTATCCGATTTTAACCAACAGGCTAGAAATATTATGTCATAAACAAAATAAAATACATTTTTATCCTGGAAGCATAATTAAAAAATAATTTTCTAACTAAATAATTATTTTTTATTAAGGTTTCTAAGGCCTACCTTCAAAGAAGATTTTATGAAATAACTGAAAAAATTAATTTTTATATGCATTATACTATCAGATGCGGCTAAGAACTTAAAATACATTGTAAAATTTGCATGAATTAAAAATTATTTTATGATTTCAGCTCAATACATGAAAATAGCAGTAAATAGCACTTGCGCAAAACACCAAAACTGAAATTTAAATAGACATATTTCAATTCTGTAAATTTTATTATAATGAATTGAATCTAATTTAAAATTTGAGCCTCTCTCATAATTATAACACTGAAAATTAAATAGTTATAGGAAGTCGTACTTTAACGTACAGAAAAGACATACAAATTTATGATAAGTTATGACTTTCATCATCAATAAAATGCAAAGTAATCGCATTATAACAATAGGTGAGGTCTAAGTCCTAAACTCACTTTCATAGAGTATTCCATGAAAGTTTCATAACATTATACACATAACCTTTTTCAATACGATGCTTTGCACTGAAGCAAAATATGAAAATCTTGATTTTGAGAAAAAACTGAAAAAAAATTTCAACCCAGAAACTTACCTAATTAAATACAAATTTAACATTAAAAGGCCCTGATTTGTAAAGTTCACTATCTGTATTACTTAAACAAGTTATTTGTTTCTTCCTAAAGCCCTTTAAAACCGTTCTACGCTTACATATGACGCTGCAATTCCCTGATTCGATTGTAATCCAACTTTTTGTATCCCTTTACAGTGAAGTAGACCGTAATTTTCAATGTTCAACTTATTTAAGACTTTTAAGCAGCCTTGATGTCCTTCGTTAAATTGTATAATTACATCATATGCACCCAATATCACAGTTTTCAAACAAACAAAAACTTCCTTTAATACTCTTTATCATATTACAGAATAAAAATATTCATTTGCATTTTGGATCTTGGGAAATTTTTCTTGCATGTCAGAAGATATTTTGAGAGCAATATTACGTAAAATATCAATGAAAAACGAACATTAAAGTTCCATTTCTGGTACCTGAATGTTACTTCTAGTTTTAAAATTTGACACAGGCTTTGATTAAAATGCTTATAACTCAAGTTCTATGCAAGATAGAATCAAAATTGAAACTGCTCTAGAAAGCTAAGACATCCAGCTTTTATAGTTAACCGTAAATAAATATAGACTTCTGACCGAAAATAGCGTTTTAAAGGTAGGCGGATACCTTAACTAATTGAACGAAGAATGGAACATTGCGACTTGAATTTTCTTTCGTTTCTCCTGAGACATTTTCCTTATTTTTAGAAATTTTAGAACATACCATCAAGTTTAAATGCCCTATGACTTGCTCACAATACTCCTTTCGAAGGCATCATCCCCAAGACACATATTCTGTTAAACTTATCCTTCGTCGGAACTGAATCATAGTTTTCTTCGTTTAATCTTTCAAAAAGACTTATAAAATTTCAAAACTTTATAAAAGTTCCAATCTCAAGAGTTCATTTTATATAATTTAAAGTAATAACCATGAAAAAGAATTATTATTATTGCTGGTTTGAAAAGAATTTAGGTAATAAATTCATTTGTTAAATGTATTGAGAAATTAAATTCTGAGAGCTAGTGTATGCAACATTCTTTGTAAAACGTATGAATAATTTTCTTTCAATACTAAGAATAACAATTTTTAAGTATTCGACAGACTTTTGGAAACTAATTTAGTTGCAATAAGGTTTTCTGTTTCTAACATATTTTTTTTAAATTTTCCATTTTTCTTTTATACGAAAGGAGAGCATTGATCATTATTATTATCTGTAAGAGTTAACAAGATTTTTATTTTACATTTCAAGCTCTACTTATGAACAAAGGACTCTTGATAATAAGTTTCTCTTAAAACAAAATGTATCAAAATTCAGTATCCTTTTAAAATACGAGTATAAAAGTAAATTTATACCACTTTGACATGACGAAATTGAAATATTGCCTTTAAAGCACTTCCAAACATATCGTAATAGTAATTTATGGGTTTATATCAAGAAAATCAAATGATATTTTAGAAATTATTTGCTGTAAAATTAAGTTGTTATCTTTCTATGAGTAAATGTAAATCAAAATAAAGAGATTTGCTAATATTGTTCTTATACAGCTACGAGAAAATCTCGCAAAATATATTTTTCTTCATCCAATTTACATTTTTGCAATTTATGTTATAAGATACATTATGAACAAAAAAATTGTTGAGAGGAATATTTTACATAACTTGTAAAATTAATTATGACATCATAAATACTTTTTTTTGATTATCTAAATTAAAGAAATTTGTAATAATCCTGAACTGGCATATCAGAATAAAATTATTAGGAACAAGAATATTTTAGTGATATTAATTATTCTCATTCACGTAATATGTATACAAATGCTGATGGGAAACTGAAATACATTTTTAATTATATTTTCATTCAGATTTTATCTTACCTTAGTATTTCACAAATAAAAGAAGATTAAAATTTCCATTTTAGGATTCACATAGATAGTATTTGTATGGAATATTCTTTTGTGGAGAAAAATCATTCGAGAAATGACAATGACATATGGCTCTTCTTGACAGTACAACATTATATCTTTGGATATTGGCCATTATGAGAATAGATGTGATTATCCAGTGCGATCTGTCATTACGATGCGCCTTTCATTGACCGTGGCAATGTCAGAAGAGATGCACAGAAAATTGAGATGATAACAGTTAGTAGAAAAGTAAGATTATTTTTTTCTCTCATTAAGAAACATAAATGTTATGCGTACCCATATCGGAAATAAGAATATATGAAATTACATATTACTTATAATTTCAATGAACATGATAATAAGTTTTTCTTATGCTAATATATATTTAGGGCTCATTTAAATGTAGTATAAATACTTGAGTTTATGAATCATAGATATTTTTCCTTAAGCCCTATAACGTTACATATAGACTACAGATTATATTATTACTAAAGAAATTCGTTAGGCCCACAATAACTATTTATTTCTTAAGCATTCTTTATAATTCTAAATCATTTTATATATTAATAAGTAAGTTAAATATTGTATGAATTTCAAATATTTCCTTAATTGTATACCTCCTCAACTAAAATATGGAGAAGTTACTAATCAAGAAGTCAATTAAAATATGACAATATAAAGAATAATGAAACTGTTAGTAATTAACAGGAATTGTACTTTTTCTATAAAAGAAATCATCTAAGGAAATAAAGCAGAAATATAATGATCTATTAAGTTAATTTTAATTTTCTTTATTTTCTATGAATAAAAGTACTGATATTATATAATATTAACTTATTATAAGACAAATTAACAATGTGTGTTAATAATAGAAAAAAATGAAATATACTGTAAGAAAAAGTGATTGAAAGGATATTTTTCTGTATGGAACATTTTGGAAATTACTGTATTTTTACTTATGTGACTAAGTATGTTTCTTTTATATTATCATAATATATTGTGGTTCCGACAAGTTATTCTCAACAGCTTTGTAGAACTATTATATTATTTATTATAAAAGTAATTTGTTTTTTGTTGAATAGTAAAATAATTTAAGCTATTGTTAATACAACTTGAATTCATACATAGAAAGAAATTACTATTACTTAATTATACCAATTTGGACAGAAACCTTTCTAAATAAAAAAAAAAGAATTGTAAGGTAGCTTTTATAACTGGTTCAATAATTTCAAGAGATTTTCTTAGTAAAATATTCACTTATATAAAGCGAAACTAATAAGTATAAGTATTAAATGTATGTTTTTGAAACAGAGTGTGTTCTAACAGATCATATAAGAATAAGAAAATAAAATAAAATATCTAAATGGAATAAATAACATTTCTAAAATATAAAAGAAAAAGACTCTTAAGAAAATTTTATGTTTTTTTTCAATGATACATCCGTCAATCAATACATAACACCATTATCAGATTCTAAACATTTTCGAAATATATATATATTTAATTTGGGAGAAGTTGAATTTTCATTGAGCATACTTAGATCGTGAGAAATTTATCTACATTAATAGATATTTGATTAGTTTAAAATACACAAACAACTGCTGAAGTTTATATAACCCACAAACTATTTGTTTTTCGAATTTATGATCGCCTGATTTCCGAAACAATGTAATCGATTTAAAATATAGAAATTAACTACAGCGGAAATAAATGAAGGTTTTTATTATCAATGAAAACTCTAAATAAATATTTTTGAAGTGACTAACATATTGGAAGTTATTTGTGCAAATGAATATATTTAAAATAGTCATTACTAGTTTTTAAGCTCTAATAGCAAAACAGAAAATACTGCATTACTTATTTACACGAGAAAGCCTAAAACTGTGAAACAGACTTAATAATATATTAGATTAAACCAATTGTAGAAAAAATGATTCCAGTAGTAATTTTTGTAACAGTTTTCTTTAATTTAAATAAAAATATTACGTAAGAGTTTTTAGTAATTTTTACGAATGCAAACTTCATACAAACATGACAATTGTTATTCTATACAAGCAATAGCATATGATATCAATATAGATTAGCTTATGAAAGGTTACACAGGTTACTCTGATGAATATCACAATGCGACCCAACACTTATGAAAAATTTACGGGTGATTTATAGTGTATATAAATTCAAGCCTATTTATGTATAAGTAGATTTGACCCATTTGGACACTGGATATTATATAGGACACATAGATTTAAAATAGTTATTCTGAAAAGTAGGATTCCATTTTCTGAAATAATCGTTTTGTATTCATTAATACTCAAAATATATGCTCAATTTCAAATGCACTGTATTTCTTCCAGTTGTTGTGATTCAAATGTAAAAATACTTTACGTAAGTATATTTTATAAATATATATAGGCAGTTATTCTTTTTCTGAGACGTTATAAAATGAAAAGTGTGAATGACTTTGAGAACGAAATTTAACTAGATGTAGTCACATCATATATCGTGAAGCAGGAAAATTCGATCAATGAGAAACTTATTTCTTCATATTTTTTCATCTTCAGATTTCAAAACCCTTGAATAATATCCACTGCATAAAAATGTCACACCAATTCCCAATGCTTTAATTTTTTCTCAAAGTTCACATTAAACTCTATGTAACGAAATAATAATACGTAACAAAAGCTGTTCAAATCGAACTTGGAAAATTATTTCATATAATTATTTCATTCAATATTTTGCATTTAGATATTTATTTGCAAAATATATAAATTGATTAAAACTAGTCAGAAATTATTTCAAATAATTTAAAAATAACGTCTTGTAGCTAGTACTTACATTGAAATTTCTTATAACATAAAAGTGCAAAACATGTTTGACGCAGTATGTCTTATTATTTCTAAAACTTAGAAAACAAAATAGAAGTTGAAGGATTTGAAATATGTCATAAAAATGTACGGAATGCATATTAAATGCTATTCAGTATAATTAAACAATCCTCACTTATGTTATCATATGTAAATATGAAATTTTAATTATTAAGATAAGATATTTTTAAAAAGATTAAATTTTTAAGACACATTATTCATTGCATATTAAAAATATATGTAAAGTAATGACGGTTTATATTTGAGTTTTATTTCAAACTTTAGGAAATAAGAAATTTAAATATTTTATAATTTTTGAAACAAAAATAAACTTATTATTCACATTTTAGAATTATTGTAAGAAATTCCAGTTGTGGTTTCTCATTTCTTTAAATTTAAAAATTTGGCATCAATTTATAATGTCTTCGAAATTAAATGATTTGCTAGAAAGTGTGTTTGCTAGAATATTAAAGAATGTCACATATATATTTTATTAAATATACATCCTCTGTGAATACAAAATCTTCTTGTCTTAATTTTCCCTAACTTATAGAATGGTATGTCTTTACGCTCGATAATGGTAAGACTGATTCTATCTGTCTTTCGCACAATTACTTAAGACAGTTCCCTGAGGAAGAGTTTCAGATGTTCACACCTAGACTTCAGAGGAAACTGATCCCTGAAGCCTAGCTCTTAAGCAATTGTTCTTGCTTATATTCAACAAAAGAAGAGAAAATTTTAGGAAGATCTAATTTTTCATGCCTCTAATTTTCCTTTCTCTGAAGTTGACGTTTCTTTTTTATTTTGTTCTGCAGTAGTAAATATTTCTCTATTTATTTTTCCTGTTACTGTAACTCTAAATCTGAACATTGGCCATGAAAAATAGTGGATAAGCTGTCTTAGGGAAGTGTAAGGTATTTCATTTTTCGCTTTAGTTAGGAAGCTTATGAAACGTTAATTTTGATGCTTCCAGCTGTTTGCTCTTATAATAACTTATTGTGATGAGCTTTAATAAATGAATCCTGATAAACGCTTGTGATTCATGCATTGTTTATTTAGTTTCTCGGTGTGTTTATACAAGCAATTAAAACTTACATTTGTTATCGATTCTGCATGAATAATTATCAATCCGTAATTTATGAGAACAGTTAGGTATGTAGTTGTTCAGGTTTAAAATAAAACAATGTGTTTTCCTTTAGTATCGTTAGTTGTTAACAAAGCTTTTTAAAAACAAATTTAAAAGATTTCTAAGATGAATATTTACCAGTCTGAAACTTTTTTTTCTTCTTAACTATTGAGGATCAGGATTTATTATATATAACATATATATATTGATATATATATATATATATATATATATATATATATAGCACAGTAATTCATTTAGAATTTCAAACTTCAAAGAAAACCAGCAAAATGTAACAAACATTTTAATAAATATTTAACAAATATAAAATTTCTATAAAAAAATGAAAAATATAAAAATTGCTTAAAAAAATGTGATTTATTTTGTAAATGAATCTCGATTTATGTAAATTAGAATATAAATATTACAAAGAATAAAATGCATTTATATGCTACTATGTTTTTATTAGAGTAATGATATAATAGAAAGAGAGAACAGAAGGTTTGAGTTGCAAGATTAAAAGAATGCTTAGTATTGATATTGATGTTTCACTAATTATTGGCTTGTAACACCCCATAGAACTATGTCAGATGTGTAATACTTTCTGATAATCTATAGATATGGTTGAAGAAGTGTTTTCGTCTACTACGTGATATAAAAAAATATGTTCCATTCTAAAGATCTATTTATTATCAGGTGTTTTTCTTCAATTGACTCTTGCTTGTTGGAACTGGAGTGACAAGCGATGACACAAATTATTGATCAAAGTGAAATGGGAGCGTTATAACTTTTAAGGAATGAAAAACTTTCTATGATTTCCCCGTAAAAATAATGTTTTATTGTCTCTGCATATAATAATATAAAATTTAGTTCAATAATAATACAATTGTTAGGGAATCTACATTTACTTCGTTAAAAATTGTAGATTTTCTGGCATATTTAAGAATTTTTATTAATACATAAAGAAATAATCTCATTAAAAGCATTTATGTTGGAGGAAAACGAAAATGAAGGATAAAGTAACATTGTGAAAGTTTTTAGTAATAAAAGCATTTAGTACTTGTTGTTTTACTTTATAAATAGGAATGTATTTATTTCGTGAGCATTTATTACATAATAATTAAGTAAAGATTATAAGAATTCATTTATTTAAGTTTTTAACTATCTATTTTGTCCATAAATACAATATGAAAAATAGAATATTGTACAATTACTTTTATGAATAACTCTTTTGATAAGAATAATTTCCACAATCTGCTTAACAAGTACAAAAAAAAGTAATCACATTAATAATTCGCAATATTTAAGAAGCTTTTATATATAACAAAGATGGCCCATATTCTTTAAACTATAATTTTATCTTAGAAATAAAAATGGTGATATTTTTATTTGTAATTTTTGCAAAGCCTATGTCAATGAGAAATATTAACATATGATTGAAAATCATTTAGATACTATTGAGAATTAAAAATTAAGAGATATTATGATTCAGGAGATTAATTTTACACTTTACATTTCTAAAAATGGTGGTAATTTTAAGAAATAAATTAGATTTTGCATTAATAATTTTTTATTAAGGGATAAATTAACTATAGTCTTTAATTAAAAGCTTTTTAAGTTTTAAAAGCTATTAATTATGATATTAAAAAAATTGAACTTTAGAAAAGTAGACATTAATATTGTAGAAGTATTTATTTGAAAAAATCTCACAATACTGTTATTTATCTCTAAAATAAATTTTTTATTACAAATGAAACGACAAAATATACAATAATCTTGCTATTGTACTTAAGAATTTCTGTATTAATCCAAGTATATGTGTTTTTCAATAAATTATTAGAAAATCCTACATATAGAGCTTGTAGCATCGAAAATGGCATTTTTTCAGTAAGCATCATGACTCACTACACAGCTTTCTATGTCTCTGTTAATCGTTTTCATGGGTATGAAGCCTTTCTTACTTCAAATTTTCTTCGTCATTACTTTTATGGCCTATTAAATCATCCTCATTTTCTTTGAAGCAGATTCACCAAAAGTTACCCATTCATTATGATTTTTGATTGGTTTCCGATGTATAAGTGTGCATCCATTTAACATCGACGTTGACAAATCTATGCAAAATATTGTCCCCAACTCGACACGGAAGCAATCAAATTTCGATTGGGCAGTGAATTATTACCAAATAAAAGTTAACTTAGGAATGAATATCAAATTTCTATCAGTTCCACTTAATAGATGGCATCACTCAATAACGAGAAAAACTTACTTTAATAATGTTAATAAAAACTACTTCAATCAAAAATACTTTTTAAGTCTTCTTTCTATTAAGTAACTTTAAAATCATAACTTATCTTGCGAGAAACAGTAGGAAATAAATTTCTAAGATAATTACTGCATTTTACAAGAAAACTGGTGTCAATATGAATAATGTTATGTTACCTAATATTCATAAGAGCAAAATAGCGAAAAATTCCTATTGTATCCCTCCAATGCTGTTATTATTTCGGGACAAAGTAATGAACAGCCAGGATGGTTTCAAGAACAAATATTATTTAAAACTTGACATGTTCCACAACACAAGATAGGATATAATATATGTATATCAAACATATATTCACGAACTTCATTCGACCACTCTGCTAACGAAGTCTCTCGTATTCCATCGTGTTTGCGCTTCTAACCAAAAGGAAAGTGTGGTACCATCTGGCTACCTTTTGAAAGTAGATGGAAAGAGTGCTAAATTACGATGTTACATCCTCCCTCTACACCTCCGAAGGCCGTCTCGGTGAGGTGGTGTAATAATAGACATGGCATTCTCTCCAGCAGTTCCTCGAGGAGTCAATGATTGCTTTCAAGGTCTTCCTCTTCGCCTGAGAGGCAATACAGGAGATTGGGTCTCTGTTAATGTTACGCAGAAAAGGCGTTAAAGCCGATGCATGGTAAACACCTAAAGCTTCATCAGGTTTGTCACAAACGGCTACCGCAAAGGTAGTAGGAGATCTCTGCGATAGCACAATGTAGGACCCTAGACATCAATTTTCACTTCTATCTTGACTACTTTACTCAATGGGGGAAGCTTTACCCAAACTAGATCATTAGTTTCATAGATAGGACTTGGTTTACGTGATTTGTTTGCAAATGTTTTTCGACGATCTTGACTCCTCTCGGTATTTTCTCTAATATGTGACATATATCATTCTTTAAACACTTAAAATAGAGTTTGAATTCCGGTACAAAATTATCATTATGGATGACAGACCTGAGATCAGTACTTACGTGATCCTAAGTTCGTAATTCTCTTTCAAAGGTTAGGTAATTTGCCGTGTGATCTGTGGTATCACAGTTTGCAGTGTTTATTGCAAACCTAGTAGCTGGTAACTTTTCAGCCCATAATGTATGGTTTTTAGCTACCATCATTGCCAAGCGATGTTTCAAATCTCTATTTTTGCGTTCGACTGGATTTGCCTGAGGGTGATGTAGAAGAGTGAGACTTTGATTGATATTCAAAACATAACATAACTGTTGCATTACCGCACTAACATCTTGAGTCCCATTGTCACTTATTAGACGACGAGGCAATCCATATCTTAGAAAAACTTCATTTGGAAGTGTTTCCGCTCATTCTTTAGCAGTAGCTTGCTTTAATGGGAATAAGTCTACTCATTTAGTTGTGCAATCCTCCACAATGAATATACATTTTATGCCTTCAAACGTTTCCGGTAGAGGACCAAAAAAGGTGAATGACTATACTTTCAAATAGTTGGTCTGGAACAGGGATCCAAAAGACCAGCAGGTATCTGATTTGTGGTTTTATAACTAATGCATTCTGCACAACTTTTCACATATTCAATAATATACTTCATCATATAGTCCAGTAATATTTTGAGGATATTCTAGAAAAGATCCCATCTCCTACATAATTGACAGCGGTGGAAATCATGATACAATTTTAATATTTTCTCTTTCTCATAAGAAGGGACAACTAATTGAGCTTCATCAGCTTTGGCCTGTGGTGAATACTGGTGGAGTACGCCTTGGTTCATAACGTACCCTCTTTTTGTCCAATTGGCTAAGTCAACTCCCTTGTTGGAATTTTCAATGCAATCAATAATCATTTTTTAATTCAAAATCCTTCGACTGATCAATAATTCAAGATCCTTAGTTAAATAGCAGTCTTTGTAGGGAAATCAATAACTGTAGTTTTTAATTCACAAGCTGTTTCTTCATCTTTAGCCACAGGCCTGGGAAGTATGTCTGCAATAGCATTGCATTTCCCTGGAAAATAATCAAACTTCAGAATGTAAAATTGTACCTGGTCTGCCCATCGGGCTAGTCCTCCATTGGGTGACGTTAAAATCACTAGCTACTTTACAGGTCTGATGCCCCTGTAATTTCTGCGCCTTCAATATAGCCCCTAAATTTGTTTAAGGCCTAGACTACAGCCAAGACTTCTCACTCAGTTGTTGAATAATTTTCCTCAGCAGAGCTTAAGAGTATACTGGCATATTGTATTGGCTGTTGATCTGCTGAGCTTTCTCCTTGTAGAAGAACTGCACCTAAGGCATAACTGCTGTCATCTGTTCGTATGGTAAAAGGTTTTGTATCATCAACTTGTCTCAGTACTGGAAGGGGTATTAAACATTGCTCCAAAGTCTGAAATATTTGTTGTTCATTTTCATTCCATCTCCAAGCAGTACTCTTCTTAATCAAATTACTAAGGGGTCTAGCGAAATCTGAAAAACTCAGGATAAATTTTCTACACCAAGAACAGGTTTGTAAAAAACGATTATAACTGCTTAACATTTTTGGGATAAGGAATGTTTTGTATTGTTGCAGTTTTATTTTGATCCACCTTTATTCTTTTAAGAGTTATCCAGGAGTTAAGAGTTGGTTCTCCTCCTAGCTTGAAAACATCTTTATTTTTATTAATCACGACCGTTAAGTTATGTCTTTCTTCTGCATCAAGGTTCTGTCCTTCTTCTTCACGCAAGTGGAAATCACTGGTTTCATTTCCATCAGAAAGGTAGCTCTGTACTGGAACATCACTGGAAATTTAATTTATATATATATATATATGCATGTGAGCAAATGGTTAGAAATGCAGAGTAATTGTCCATTACTTAATGTCATCAAAAGACGTTAAACTTCAGTCTCCCTGAATTATAAAACAGGTAAGATGAACTTTTTTGCTTGTACCAATCTGTTGCAGAGAGAATCCTTTAACTACATATGTCATTACATTGATATCGAATATAATATGAGTAGCTGGCGCAGTTTGACATGGAAAGAATCATAGTGCTGATGGAAACCGGTTGGTCAGCTCGGCAATTAGATCGTCACCTAGTTCTTTTTTACATTACTGTGAGGAGGTGATGGGACCATTTGTCAAGATATAGGTCTATTCGATGCCGACCTGTAATATATATATATATATATATATATTACATTATATATATATATATGCTTAATAAATGTTATTATATATATATATATGCTTAACAAATGTTAATGAATTATAATGTATAGCCATTAAATAAAAATTTTGCTACAGATTTCCTTTTCGATGATAGCGTATCAACCTCACTTATAAACAGAAATTATTAGTAAAAAAGGAGTATTGAATTAAACTTTTATATTCAGTGGGAAGTTAATCTTTTAAAAAAAATGATAGTATGTTTTCTTCTACTTTTCAAAAGGTGCATTTATATGTTACATATATGAGAATATTTTATGTTTTGAATTATTCATGTTAAACTAAAATGCTTAGATTAGCACAAAATAATTTAATTTTATATTATTAATAGTGAACTCGGGTATTAAGCGACTCTGAACTAATTACAAATCTAATGTTAATTATTTTTTAGGTTTTTTGATTAAGTAAGTATGAAGTGTGCTCTTTTTTAGATTCAGAAGAGAGAAATTCTACGTTCTATGTACATGTCGAAAACGAAATATCGTTTTCTATGTAATTTCATGTAAGGGAAATGACATAACATAACTAATAAACAAAATCCTTGAAACTCTTCTCTCTCTCTCTCTCTGTATATATATATATATATATATATATATATGTGTGTGTGTGTGTGTGTGTGTGATGACTTGGTTTTGACTATAATCCTTTTATTATTAAAATATACTTTAAAATTTAATAAATGTACCAACTTACTATTCACGCTTCTGAATTGGAGTGGTCACCTTCGCTTTGTAAGTCAGATGTAAAGCGTTAAGTCTTAGCCGCAGCATGTATAGAAGCCGATGCAATCTTTGATCGTGTGCTATTAGTTTTATTCTTCCCTTTTGCAATGTAGAATGCACTCTTACGTGATGTCTACTTTTGATGTTTGATTCGTTATCTTTCAGAATGTATCACGCTCTTTTTATCCAAAGAATATACATATATTTATATATGATGGGAAAATCAATTAATATTTTAATAAGAAACAAACTAGGAATGTGTTTATATTATTGTAATTTAGCATTTATGACTCAAATTATTTTTATTAAATATTATTAAAAAATATTTTATTCCTTTCATGAAATGGGTATATTAGAGTAATAAAGTTTTCAAAACATTATATTTTAGATTTTTTTACAGAAAAGTATTTGTTTTCTCATTCATCTTTGTTGCCTATAATAAGCATGTCATTCTTCAATCCTATATATCTAACAGTATATTTTCAATTCAGTTCAAACATATTCTTTTCATCAGACGCCGTCAAAATATAATTTGTTAGGCGTTAAAACATTTGAAACTGTATAATTTAGTAGAGCAAGTAACATTTTCTGTCTACCAGTTTTATTGTTATAAAATTATACTCTTTTTCTGTCCTTGGAGAAAAGAAATGATACAAAAGAACTAACTTCCTTAGTGTATAACAAATTTAAAGTTCCTTTTTTGAAACTGCTTCAGAATTTCAGCGACAGCTGTTATTTCAATCTCAGGAAAAAAACTGGAAGCATAAACTATAATCTTAAAAAAACGTATAAATTAAAAATAAAAAAAAACAACTTTACACTATGTAAAGTTCCATTTTTTCGTTCTCACTTACGAGATGTTTAATCAAAATGAATTTTTACTTTATATGTTTTGTAAGTTCATTTTACATTATGCATTCAAGCCTTCTATGCTAATTATTTTTTTCTTCCATGTGTGGCTACTGGATAAGCGCTTTGTTTTATCGAACGGCTTCAAACTATTAAAAAGATTTACAACAATGATAACAATTGTTATATATATATATATACTGAAAATTTATGAAAGAATAATTTAAAATATTTAAAAAGACAAAAATCCAAAAAGAAATGTAACAATTAAAGAAAAATAAATGAAAATATGGAACCCAGCAAGTCAAAAAGCAATATCGGGCTGAGGACCGATTAAGCGGGGTTAAACTAGTTTAATGGTACCAACCTTCCCCCTTTGCGACTTGGTAGGCTGAATTAGGAAATCCAAATTGCAAAAGAGTTCATGATTAAAAGATGCAAACAAATTCAGCGATAAAATCTACAAAAATAAAATCTATAATTCCTGGTAGGCTGAATTGGGAAATCCAAATTACAAAAGAGTTCAATGATTAAAAAATGCAAAAAATTTCAACGATAAAATTTATAAAATAAAATCTATCATTCTAAAAATTATCAACAGATCAAAATATAAAAATTATTTACAAAATTCAAAGAAATGAAGATTCAAATATGTGAGTAGTAAGACGGAATTTTCTTTAAGCTTCAAGATGTATATCACATACTCAAAATCAAAAAATATAACACATCATCATCATATAAATTGAAAAAAGATTTAAATCATTGTTTGATTGGTAATAAAATGTAAAAGGATGCAAACAATTGGTTGGTAATAAGTTGTATGGTAAAGGAGTATAACGGTCCAGAGAGTGAGTAAAAATGTAAGCTGTGTAAATGTAAATAAATAAATTATATATATATATATATATATATATATTATATGATGTCTGATGGGAAAATAAATGGTTAATTCGAGCCACAGGTTCTTCGTGCTATCCTTTAAATGTTTATAATCATACATATATGAACGTTTTTGTACATATACATTAAACTAATTTTCCATAAAATTAGGTTAAAGCTTGTTTTTGTAAAGCGAATCAATCTCTATATGAGAAATAGTTTTCTTATGTGAGCATTTTTAACATATTTGAATTCATAATTTTTTGAATCTTAATTACCCTAAGAAAATTATAAATTTTGCCTATCAAAAAATTGAATCGTAAGTTTTATTTTCAGTCAAACAGTCTATTATGTATATTAGTGGGTGAAACTAATAGTTGTTTGTGTTTTTGATTTGATGTTAGATGTTTCATTAATTGTTAATTGATTGGTTTTAATTTTAATTAACGGCTTCTTTGTTAGTTCCATAAAGCGTAAAGATAACATATTGTTTATAGTCATCCCGAATATGCTTTTAATCCTAATGCAATATAATAAAATTGTTATATATAATTTTAAACAAAATTAAGTGCAATATAAATTTCATCGAAAATACAACTGTAAATTTTTGAACTTTACAGTCAAGCGTTTTTAAATTTAAAATTTATTACAGTGAGAAATGAGATGTTTTAATAACTTTTTTTTAGGATAAAATTTTTATTTTGCTGATTTAAATGAGGATTGAAATAAAATTCATTATAAAATGTAATTAAATGAAATATTTTCAAATATATTTGAATGTGAGTTTTGAAATTCGTTTCAAATCTTAAAATCGTGTGAAATTTCATCAATATAAAAAAACATTTTTGCGCTATAAGACATTTAATTTATTTTTGAAAACATGACATTTGGGAAAAACACAATTAAAAAAGATATAGTATTAAGAATGAATATATACATTCAAAAAAATGAAATTAATTAATCGATGTGTTAATTATTTTAAATAGCTTAACTGACTGTATTAGACTAATTTCTAATGAGTATGTTAATATTACTTCTTTGTGATTCACAACATCAATGATCTTATCCTGAATCATGAAGTAATACGTCATTAAGTGCTTGATTTTAAAATCATTCAGCCCCATAGCTTGAAATCATATATCAATCTAGATTTGGTACAGCTTTCCTGACGCCGTCAATTTTCTTGCATTGATTTTGGTTACATAGCACGATAGATGATCATGAAAATGTGGACATAGTCAATACGAATATGTAAGTGGCATACGCGGTTTGCATGTATAATCGGTGAATCGAACACATTTAGTGAGATGAATGTAATTAGATGAAGTTGACTTCCCATCTATGATATTTTCTGCCAAGTATTAGACAATTTCTGAAACTAGCTTCTTCCTGATATATGTTATGAATGAAGAAATATCAGCTTGAATTACGTATATCGATGAAAAGCTTTTTTTAAAAAAAACATCTGACAATCAAAGATACAGTTCGTGAGGAATGCAGCATATCAGCTCCAGCATCTAAAACTTTTTAGAGAAAATGAAATGTATCAGTATCCTGTTAACCGTAGCTAGGCGATTTATCTAGGTGAAATTCAAGTTCCGGCAAAAGGGAGTCGAAGATTTCATTTTCTTTATTAGAGGGTGTGATGTTCAGTAATATGGTATGTTTTAAAAAGAAAGGTGTCTTCAAAACATAAGCTCTTATTGGGGCTATGGGGAACCCCTATGTGAATCACAGCATGAACATGTACAATATAAATTTGTTTTTCGATAAATGTTTGAGTCGATATTTTGGGGAAAATCATCACTATCTCGAACCTTAACTGTTGGGTCATCGTTCGACAGGTAAAAACTACTTAATATTTCAGGAGACTTCTATCACACATTTTGGGTTAAGAGCAGGTTGCTTTATCGATGCGATCTCCATTAAGGTTAAAGTATGATTCGTCTTCTGCACAATAAAGTTGTAAACTTGTTGCAATAGATGAGTCAGGTTTAGTTAAAAGTGGAATGATTGTCATCTGATTGCATATCCAGACACTGCCACTTTATACATGTGCTGATAGCGCAAGGAAATGGTTATAAGAATTTCACTAGCTTCTGGAAAAATCAGAGAAACTCGTAGAACGTTCTAAAATATTTGAAGTTATATGCACTGGCAATATGAAGCTAGCTTAAAAATCCTTTATGCACATTAAACATCTACTCTGGCCTCATATATCTCCAGCTGATGTACAAAGCCTACATTCAGTTAAATAATATCTCCTCATTTTACTCTTCAAAAAGATAATGGAAATAAAGGAAACCTTGGTAACATTTACAATTCACATCTCAACTAAAAACATTATTACTCTCTTAATAGATCAAAAAATTTTATATCTCAAAATATGTCACAAAAATTAGCTAACAATTCCAAAATTTACTGCTTAAAGTGGTCGTCGAAATTTCAAAAAATTCTTAACTTTTAGTCCACTTATCACGTGTTGTTTCAAACAGAAAAATGTATTATGAACGACGTGTTTTATTTTTGAATTAACAGCATTAATTACAAAACACCGTATACATTGAATTAAAAAATAAGTTTACATATGGAAATTTTTTAAGTTGGAAATGTTTGAAACACATAGTAAAAATTTATTACTGAATTTAAAAATGAAATGTGAACAGTTTTTTAATTATTAGTCCGCACAAAGCTACATTCCCGATTATTTACACCGAATATCATTTAAAATGTTAATTGAATTCGTATAAAATATGAATATATATTCCATTCTCTATACAATTGTGCTAAAAATTGGGTTTCTGTAACAATAAAATTCTTTTGAGAAATTAATTTACAGTAGATATGGATATTAATAGTTACCGACTCTGCGACTCTAATTCTAAGTCGTACACTTGTATGCTATAATTTTTTATTATTCCGCCAGCATAAAATTGAAGCACATAGAGTATGAATATAATGATTGAAATCAGGAATCATTGAGAAACTATTAATTTTCAAGTCACATTTCCATTTTTTAACTATCAGAACTACTGAAAGTGATATTTATGTGTGATAAATTATATTCATATATATAACTGAAATACTTAATTAACTCATGATCATAATTTAAATAGAACGGTAAGTAAGCGCAATAATTTGTGGAATGAACACTTAAAATAGTTTTGATTATTAATGACGAAAGAAATGTATTCTATTTTAAATATATTTACACATAAACGTAAAATGAATTACCAAAATCAAAAGTTTTCAAACATTTATTTTTATCAAATAAGTACCTAGCAGAAAAATGCCAAAATGAACGATTTAAATTAGCAGTTTATTTCATTTTGTGAAAAATCTCGAAAAAGAATATATGTAATGGCTCCAAAAAAAAATTTAAACGACTGCAAAAGAAATATTTGAATGTTTAAATTCATTTGAAGACTTCGTGCCAAATCCGAACATGTATGGGAGAAAGTATGCAAACTAAAAAAAAATTCAAGAATAGCTACATTAATAGTACATTAATATGTTAAAACCAAGAATAGCTGCATTAATAGTACATTAATATGTTAAAATCAAGAATAGTACATTAATATATTAATTATTATTAAAAGATTTCATTAACATAAGAAATACTTTAATTGATACGTTTATTTATAGAATTAATTTTATATGGTGTTAGTAATTATGTTCTTAAATATATTTTCAATAAATATCATAATATAAAATATGTTCTTTCATTTTCATAAAACACCTAATGTCTCATACAGTTTATCACAAAATTTCTTTTTCTTAAGTTTTCATTTAAATTTTTATAACAGATGAAATAAAACGATGAAAAATATTTTTTGTGAATCAATACTTGATGGTTTTCTGTAACAATTTTGTTTCAGAGTTTCCAACTCTCCGGTTAAATATTATCTTAGAGGGTGAATTTTTAGATTAGAGAAATTGTAAATATCAAATGATTCGTACAGTTAGAGAAAGGTATTTCGATCAAGAAGAGAGTAAATGAATTATAAGGTAATACACCTTAAGTAATACAATTAGGCATTTAAATTTATCGAACAAATAATTAGAGACTAGTTTCATTATTAACAATTGAACATACTTGTATGATGGGTGGTTCCATTTCACATCTGGCATTATAGAGGTGAATCTGGCTAATATTAGATTAATTAATTGTTAAGTTACAATGCTTATCCTGCATACGTGTGTGTGTATCAATTCTCATTTGTGCGAGTATGTTTATAAAAGTGTGTTAATCTTGTCAAGAAATATAATCTGATATGAGTCACTGAAAACAGAAGAAAAGGAGATTAAACTCTCTTCCTTCACGTGAGAAATGAAGACTAATCCAAAAATCTCGGTCTGTATCGGGATCTTTCAAATATTTTGAACTATCCGTCCAGCTCTGGTAGCAGTAGGAGTAGAGTCAGGATTGTTTGTTTTTTCTAGATGATCTTTAGAAGTATCTGGAACTTTACCCTTGTTGGTAACGCTTTCACCATCCAATTCTAATGGGCATAATTTTTGAATGGGCCTGATCACAATACCCGATTTTACCCTCTTCTTATTGTTCCATCTTTACTTGAAAAGACTGACAGTATTCTTCCCAAGAGCCATTAAATTATTTAATATTATCATTCCAGATTAAAACAATGTTTCAAATTTTAGGAATGTGCATTTGTTTTCGAATCCTTAATCTTCGATGTAACTGACCCAAGTATTCCTTACGAAATCTGGCTCGCAAGTCAGACATCAGTCTTTTTCTAATCACTAGTCGCTTGTTTAATTCTGTCTTATTTATTGATTTTATTCTGTCGAAGTCAATTGTACTACTATTAGGTGTTTCCCTTAAGAATAAATCAGACGTTAGTGGGCATAGATCATCTGGATAGTCATTAACATAGGTTAAAGGTTTGGAATTTAGTTGGCTTTTACAGTCACATAAAACCGTTTCGATTTCTTGAGGGGCGACCTAAAACCTTTTCCAAAATTATTTTTAAGAGTCCTATCAACCTCTCCCAAAATTCACCCAACCATGGAGCTGCAGGAGGAATAAATTTCTATGATATTGGTGAAAAGGATGATTTCAGTCTTTCTAGATTGATATTCTTCAGAGAGTTTTTGGCTTCGACGAAATTCGTTCCATTATCTCAGTAGATAATCGACGGGCATCCTCTGCGTACTATAAACCTTCTCAGAGATAGCATGAAATTATCTGTTGAAAGAGATATAAATATTTCCAAATGTACTGCTCTATAAACCACACACGGGAAAATTACGATCCACACCTTCTTGTTATCTCTTAATATTAACAGGCCCGCAACATCCGCTTCGATGACTTCAAAAATGGAAGCGTTTTTCCCTCGATATATTGGTACTGTTTCTACCGGTATTTCTGGTTTCCTGACACTAAATTGTTGAAAAATTATGCAAGTTTTGGTAACGTTTTTTATAGTTCGTCTACTCTTTACTATCCAATAATTTTCTCTCAAAGCCACCATCAGGGATTGATTCCAGGATATCCCAGATCTTGATGTTTGCACAAAATAAGACTCTTGACAACATCGTAATCAGATAGTAAAACAATTGGAATTTTAAAATTTTCATCATCTTCTCGCTTGAAAAGTTTCGTTTTAATTATCAGAATCCTATCACAGTCTTTAAACGTCGATAAAGAATTTAGACGTTGCATTTTTTCACCTTAGAATGAGTCTTCTTGAACCTTCTTCAATTTTTTTAAATTCAACCTTCTTAAGTTCTTCCTCAGACAATTTTCCGGTTTTATTGTTACATGTTTTAGTATTTTCATAAAATCTATATGTCTAACCAGTAACTATAATTATTCTTTTGTAGGAAGATATATTGTTATAAAATTTGTCATTTTCTTTATTCAAAGATATACTATAATTTTCTTCTTTTCTGCATGTATAAGAGTTTCATCGGATCAGAGTTCAAAATATGGTCATTTGTCTCTGGAGTCTCTTAACCACAAAGGTCCCTTGTACTACTGCTTCTTCAATATAGTTTTACCGAGCATCCTCTTGATGGTAAATCCGCTGGATTATGTATTCTAGTAACAAACTTTCAATCAGAGGCTTCTGATAGTCTTCTTATTCCGTTAATTCGTTTGGTCACAAAAGTCATCCAAGGGCCTTCTTTCTTGTTCAAATACAGAGCTTTCATGGAGTCATTCCAGAAAACTGATTCAATACTTCCCAATTTTAAATCAGTTTTCACTGAATCTGCCAATCTAGCTCTAATATTACACGCGAGTAATTACATTCTCGGTATGGATATTCCCTTTAAGATTGCAACCCTAGATCTTGCTTGAACTAGTTGGCAAATAACTTTCCCTTCTTTTTCTGCTCTTAAAAATATACACGTCGCGTATACCGACTTGGGTGTATCGCAGAAAGTGTGAAGCGTCTATTTGGATTCATAAAGATCTAAAACTGAAAATCAAGGCATTTTTTTAATTTTTTTTTTGTTCAGGTTAATCATTCTTCCATTTATCGAATCTTGATTCATCCTCATTTTCTGTTTTAATCAGCTCACAAGACAAAGTGTCGTCTTTCAGATTCCATGTAAGACCTAAAACCAGTTCTTTTTTTTCGCAATCTGAACTTACATGTACAAATTCGTTTAACTCAGAAAGGTAATTGTTTGTCTATCCACATGATTCAAATTCAGCTGTCTTCAGAATTCTTTGAGATTCTGATCTAAAAGGTTCTAACTCAGAAAGAGAATCTACGCTTGAAACACAATTATTGACACACATGGAGTTTTTGAGTTTCTTGGCAAGACCTTTTAAAGGATCTTCTACCTGATCTAATACATGATTCAAAACAGGTGGAAGTAGGAAGAGACTGCATGATATTCCGAATTCAACCCTACAATGTCTATAAGTGATTGTCTTTTGCGTTCTCCTTTTGACGTTGCTCATTCCAATCAATAGCGTAATCTTGCGGGAGTCACGTGTTTCTCCTGGAAAAGTGTACAATTTGGAACACCTTATCAATGTCGGCATCGGACATTTCAGTGCATATTACATTGTATGTTTCGCTAGAAGCTATTTTTTTATAGAGCAGGATTAGTATATGTACAAGTGACAACCTTCTCTTTTGCCATTCCACTAATTACGTCCAGCAGCGTACAGACACAATCACTTCTTTTATTTATATGAAATTCGTAAGTGAGTTCATTTTCTGTCTGAAAACACGCGCTATGATATCATTACTATCCACCAGCAACAGTCCAGGAAGTAAGAGCAATTGTATATTATCCTTACATGTGAATAGGTCGAACGCCCTTAATTACGAATATAAGTAATTACAATTTGAGCGTAATCATGCGTACCATGTAGACTGCTTGTGTATATAAATAAAAAAAATCATTAATTTTCTAACGTTAGTTTCTTTACCGTTATTTACAACTGCCTCAAGCAAATAGGGATATTCTTCAGAGCGAAGTTTGGTCTAATTAAAACGGATGAATATCAAACGTTCTGTTTCGGTTTTTGCATACATATCTACAAAGTATTGGTGAAATATTTGGTGGCATTCCAAAATGAGATAGTCCTTATTCTCCTGAATAATTAATCGGTATGAATAATAGTTCATAGAGCTTTATTTACGTTTTGTTTCTTTGCTACGAACTGAACCTATCATCTTAACATTAAAGTAATATCCATCGGCAAAAAACCAAAAAAATACTGGGTATTACATGTCATGATAGGATTAATAATTATCTACAACTTTTGTCAATTCATTGTTTCTCCATTGAAAAACAATATCTCTAGGTTGGAATTGATCTTCGATTGTAATAAACACCACTTCGTCTACAGTTGGAGCATTGAATCTTGTATATTTTATCTAGAAGACATTTTGTCAGTATGAATAATCATCTTGTGTTTATCAAATGGCATCATGTCAATTGCGGCTTTGAAGAAAGACACTAAATTGGGTTTTTTTCCCGAAGAAGATCTTGAAGTTGGGATAAGATGGACATTTATATGCAAGTAAAAATTCCATTCGGTGCGTTCAATTCATTATTTCCCTCTCCCATTAAATTCATTTGAATGAATTTATTTTGATCATCTGGAAACGGATACAGGAATCAATTTTATGATAAATTTGTCCTTTCACTTTCAGTGTTAACATGAATCAACCTGTTGCGATTTCTGAACCGAAGGACGTCATTAGGAAACATGAGTTGTCTTTTCTTTTGTTAGATAGTAAATGCTTTAATACGGTGGTATATCCCGCAAGCAAAGGCTCTAATGAATGTGGCTGTCCTCCAAATAAATGCAGTTTAGTTTCCTGTGGCGAAACCCATTCACTTTGTTTCTCTATTAAATGCTCAGTTCCTTGCAATAAGTAATAGTACCGATAAGAACATGAGGCCTCAAACCATAATTATAAGCTGGATTGTATCAAAATGCAAGGTGATTGTAGTCGTGTGTTTGCTGAGCACAGAATCGTGTTTGATGCTGATGCTTCTTGTTGAAGTCTTTTAGCTACTCTCAGCCTGACACGTTCGTTCTGTTAAGAACAAAACAGATCTGAAGCAGCAGAACTCGATTGACCTTATCGCAAATAGGAATCCTGATGCCTCGCATCACTTCGCTCTGCTTCATCTTCGGCACGTATTTGAGCCGTTTTTTGTCTTTTTCGCTCCTTCGCTGATTCCCCTTTCCTCCATAGTTTGATTTCCAATTATTTGTCAAACGGCTTCCACTTCACAAGTACGATAAACGAAGTTTGATCTTCTGTGATGAAAAATTTGATGAACTACAACATATCGATTCCACTGAAAGAGAACAAATATTTTAATTGAATTATTAGATTTATTTGTTCTTACTTTTAATATTTCAAATATTTCTGATTATTCAGCTCTCTCGAAATAATGAATTTTGTTCTTATTTTACAAAGATTTAAATTATTATTATTTTCTAGTTTTAATTATATATATATATATATATATATATGCGTGTATAATAAGATTTTTCGTGTTATTTAATACATGTTGCATTACATCCACTCTCAAACAAATTATTCTAAATTCTTCATTCGCTAACATTCATTCATACTTTTAGTTACATTGCAGTTGACTAGTTAATTTATTGTATTCCAACTGTTATACTTCTTTCGGCAAGTCTGCTATCTTTTCTCGGCATTTATTTAAGAATATATATGACATACTAAAATGAACTGCTATTTCTAACTGAGATTCTTGGACATACTCGTAGTGTTTGGAATGATGTTAGAAATAAAGCAGAGATTTACGCTGTGAATCAAAATAATGCTAAGTAGGAGAACCGCTGGTATTTTATCATTACTCGAAATAAACATGCAACAAGAAAATTTAGATACAACATATATCTACAGAACTATTACAGAATTATTCTGTTGTTTTTCTGTTAAAGTATTCAATTATTACGTTAGTTTTAAGCTGAGTTTTATTTTGTATCTCATTCAGTGGAGGTGTAAAACTATTTAAATAAGTTAGACGAATTGTGGTAGTTATTAATTTGTACAAAATAATGTGATTTCATAAGTATTCTAGAAATACTGTAATTATGACTTTCATAGATGACGTTTTATAATATTGTCTTAAAATAAAGCAAAACTTTCAATTATAAGACTAAATACACACACACACACATATATATATATATATATATATAAAGAGAAACTGAGAATACCCCTTTCCCCACCATAAGACGTAAATCGGGAAACATATACATTCCAGACGAATTGCACCAAAGACCTCGGATAATCCCTTTCAGAGTGTAGGCGATAAAACAAAAATGAAACCTAGCATAGGAGCCAAACGTAAAAGACAACGAAGGAGAAACGGTAAAAAAGCAATCCGTTCCTTACATTTATGCAATGGAATATCTTACACTTGATGAAAAGGTGCTAATAACTTCCTTTTTAAATAGCAGTTTCCCAACTTGTATAATCATCATTAAAATGTATTTATTTGGCAATGTCCTGCCGTAATATCTAATATGTAAATAATTATTTTGACAATGTCCTGCCGTAATTTCTAATATGTAAATAATCCTATCTTTCAGTTTAAATATTTATAAAATTTAGATTTTTTTTGGTCTTTACCATTAACTATAAAGTAATTATTAAAGTTTTGTTTTTTAGATCCTTGAAACTAGTTTAAACACCTTTCTTCTATTCCAAAATATGTGATAGTATGTAAATAACATTATTTCCATTTATTTTTTCTCTCCTTATATCAGCTATATTTGTAGTAGATTTATATTTAGCTTGGTAGTAATTTTTAAATTAATGTTTTATATTTGTTTTTAAATAAAAGTATTACGTATAATATAAATTTCAGTAAATTCTTGTATAAATTAATTATATAAGTTATATGTCTTAGCTCTCCGACTACGTTTGAAGCAATTTTATTTGAAAATAAGTGCATAAATAAGTTTTCCCCACATATTTATAAGGATTATTACTCAATTTTTTTTTAAAATGCAAAAATACCACATTTATTAAATGAAATTTAATAAATTTAGGGATTTAAACAGAAATTTGGTGAAATTTGGCCTAAACGTAGAAAACTCCATAAGAAATTCTACTGCATTAATTTAAATATAATTTTTGTGATACACATCTACGACATAGGTTAATACCATGAACTAAAATCTACGAAATATGTTTACATCTGGAATAATTATATTTCATCCAGACATTTTCAGTTAATATTTTAACAAATGTAACAATACCATCGTACATAAAAACGCCTTTAAATTAAAAAAGCTTCAATTTTAAAACCAAATCATATGCTCACAGGCTTAACAATATGAAGAATAATAAATAATTCACATCTTACATAGATATCTTAATTACAGTTTGTAAAATTATGTTTTGAATAAGTAACAATTTTTAAAAAAAATATTTTCCAGAAATGTAATATAAATTTACTTTTGCATTTTACTAAAAAATTACGAAAGCACAAACATTTAAAATCCTTCACATTTGTTAGTCATACCCTCCTTTTTCTAATATGCAACATTTTTTTTTCTTTCTTGAAATCTGATATTTTTTCTGGCCTGTTTAGCTTAAGGCAAATAATGTTGCTTTGAACAATCCATTTGATTTTCAGCTACACTATTGCATAGATTTAGTGTAAAATAGTCTGGAATTATTTATAATTTATCTAGAACTTTTAATAATCCAAAAGAATCCATCATCAAATTAGATAACGACTAATTATGATCCTCTATGGAAGGTTTGTGTTTCAACAAAAGCATTTTTAGCTATTACCGACTATAAATAACTATTGAAACTTTCATTGGCATTTTGAGTATATCCATGATGGCATTTAATGAGCAATTTTGGGTTATATGACTACATGTATATGAGCTTAGTTATATTTATAATATTTGGATGTAGACCTATACTGGTATTCTTGTTAGGGTTTCCCGAAGTAATGGCTCGTTGATATTTACACCAACTATCCACAAGTTTAGGACATTGCCCACGCATTGGTTTCCCCTTACTTTAACAACAGTGGGAAACGTAGCAATTACTGCACTTTGAATATCTGATAAACTTTCTACATTGGACAAAAACCTATCTATTGGACTAAAAACTATACCTTTTGCTTAAATTACTGTGAAATTATGAAAAATCGTCAAAATTTCGGTCATTTTTTAAATGGCCTTAAAGTTGTACTTCCAGTTTGTTTCACAGCTTTTAAAACTTTATAATTTGTTTTCTACCTATACTGTTCTCAATGCAAAACAGTTTTAGAAAGATAATGAGTTGCATTTCTGAAGACAAAAGTAAACTGAATATTAAAAAGTATTGTCAAAAATCATGTTTTAAACGTTTTAGGTCACCTTAAAATACTATTTATAACTTGATTGTTGTATATATATATATATTGTGATATATTCAACTTTTAAAAGCAAACGATTTAAACTTAAAGTAATACTTTTTTAATATCCTTTATTAAGCTATATTTTTTTAAATGTTTAAAGTTGTTACGAAGAAATAAAATTATGCTATTGGCAACACCAGATCATATTCTTGTTTTTTAGAAAATTTACTGGCAACGAACATAAAAATAGAATTTAGTTTGGCTCCAAGATGTAAAAATGAATGTTGAAAAATTTTGCTTGTGAAAATGGTGTGTATGATTTATGTTTGAAAAGATGTGTACAAATAAATGTGTTGTCCTGAAAACAAGTCATCTTTATTAATAGTCTGCAATACAGTACAGACTATTATTTGGAGGTTCCATCAAGATAGTAGTAATTCAGATGTGCTTATTCGAATGGCGGTAGGGTTGAAATGCAGTTTAGCGTAACCACCCGTTGGCGACAAAAATTGTTTACAATTGTTTAGCGATATTTTGCCAATTGTGGTTACCATTAACCATTAATTACCCATCATAAAAATCGCCAAAGGCGCCAACCAGGTGTAGTACAACTACATGGTTGCCAAAATGGTAACGTTTTTCTTCGTAGCCAACCAGGCTTAATATAATTTTACATGGTTGCCAAACTGGTAACGTTTTGTTTATAGTTCTCTCCAACCAGGCGTAGTATATATTTTTTTCACATCGTTGTAGATTTGTAAATTTTATATTAAAATAGTGCATTACGAAATTTGTAAGTTATTTATGGTAGTAGATAATATTTTATGTATTTCTTAAAGTCAATATACGCGTGTTTATTACTAACTGGGTGAAACTTTGGTGAGTTTTTTGAAGGTTATTATGATTTGTTTTTTTTTTTTTCGTATTAATACTACTTGATGTATATTTAAGATATTTTGAATCACTTAAACTTTAAACATCGACGGTACATATGCTGTTCCAAAAAAATTTTTGTCTCTCGCTTCGGCTCCGGTACAACTACTGTACCAAGCTATCTATAGACAGTTATTTCCCCCTTTTTTCCAGCTGACCCTTTTACAACTTTCCCTGGACTTTTTTACGACTTTGCTTCTATTGTCCGTAATTGGGTGGGAATATTTTTCGCCAGCGTTAACAGTTGTGTGCGAATTTCTTATCATTGGCGACTTTCAAGAACAACCAAATTCGAAAAAAATATTCCATTAGATGACTTTACGCTGTCTATGGTCGACAGAATTTTCTTTTCTCTTGTTTTTTCTTCGAATTTTTAGAATGAATCTGAAATTTCTCGCAGAAATAGAGATTGAGAATTTGATGAAATATTTAAATGAAGAAAATTTTGTTGAAAGAAACCCCAAAAAAATCTGATGGTGACTTTGCTGAATGGGAAAAAGAAAAATTAACCACTTCTAAGCAAAAAATTGTGGCAGATTACCACAAGCACATGGGATATGTTGATATAGGAGACCACGGGATATGTTGATTAGGGCATCCACCTACACTTTTGCTAGACGAACTAGGAAATTGACAAAAAATTATTCTTTAGCCTTATCGATGTTGATGTGTTTCTGATATTTAAGTCGTGCCAAATTAAGTTAAAAACTCAGTTTAAAAGAATTTAGAATGAATTTAATAATATCTCTGATAGGAAAATTAAATCATAAAATAGCAGAGCCTTCAGTAATAAAAAAAAATGAAGACAATAGATAATAAATTTTCTCATTGATCAATTGACGAAAAGAAAAGAAGAAAGTACACAAAAAAAATAACAACTATTATCTGTAAGGCATGCAATTTGGGTCTTTGTATTGACCGGAACTGTTTCGATGAATAACACACAATTTATTTAAAAATCTCTTAACACATAAACCAATAAAAAACAAAAGACTAGAATGAAAAGATTAAAACTGATTCATTTTTTATAAAAAGAAAAGGAAAAAATAAACAAAAAAAAAAGCTGTTTGAAAAGCCAAAAATTTTTAAATGTAGAATTCACTTCACATTTTTAAAACAGACATTTCAAAAGCATTATTACAAGAAATTTTCAATTTAAGATATAAGTTTCATTTAAAAACAAAAAAAAATATTAAAAAAACAAATTAATACCTTTTTTTTCTTTAAAGATTACATATTCATAGAAATATTTGGTTTAAAAAAATTGTTACATATTATTTTCATTAGAATGCGTGAATTAACTGAAGGTTTTGCCTTAATTTGACGTACTTAATATATACTCAGCAGCTTTCAAACGTCTTCAATTAAGTTAAATTTATTTTTTAAATCTCACTTTTGATGATATTTCATCACAAAAGGGCTACGGTAGCTGACGAGTGAAGTCGCAAACTCGTAGCTGGGATTGAGTTGTGAGTTCGAATCCTGTTCAATTGAAAACTGGCTGTTAAGCCTTTCTAGGTACTAAGTCCTGATGTTGGTGTGGTGTGGAAGTTTGGTGAGTGGAAGCTATCCTCATTGCTTGACCGTCATTTAAATTTATGAAGTCCGTCACCAGTAACCTTCCTATTTCTTCAAAATGCGATGTTATTAAAATGTCAAATCAAAATATTTGCAGTACATTGATTTTTTTGTGCATTAAAAGAGGGTTAATTTAAAAAAATAAAATGTTTAGTAATAATGTTGAACATATTGTTCTTAAATTTTTCTTTCTTTTACATATTTCGTCGAATAATTTTGAAAACATAAGGCATTATTTTTATTATATGGGTTCAATGTTACAGTTAAATAGGTAAATTGCAATAATAAGATCACAGATAAAGTCTGCACACTAAGCAATTCGATTACACACCTATATGTATATATAC